>VCRD01005946.1:0-13730 GCA_006783055.1 Trinorchestia longiramus
TAATCCGTTATTTTCCCTGAAATTATTATTTACAAAATGAGTAATTATTTTCTGTCAATGAAAATAAATATTTTTTATAAAGTTGATTAATTTTAAACGAGAGTACTTGGAGTAATTACAAGTATATAACTCGCACCCTGCGTTCTCTATAGAAGTTGTTCTGTGGAATGGGAACCGCGCTATGATGCGGCACGAGTAAACCAACGAAAGTCTTCATTAAAGATGCTGTTCACTTATTATCTATAATCACAAGAAACTTATAATTGTACAATGTAAGGCAAACTGATCTCACATCTTTTTAGCTTTAATAAAAGTGCAATAGAATGAAGAAGGAACATATGTGTAAAATATTTTAGTATCCAGTTCATGTTAGCAACTGAAAACAAAATACCATTAGATGCACATTATGTAGGTAAAACATTATACCTTCTTTATTTCATTTTACTATTCAGAATATTAAATCTACGAATATCTGATCATTTTGCCACACCGTTTAAACTGTATTAATCTTGTAGCTTCTTTCTGACGATAGCAATTAATTTTATCAATAAAATGACTAGACAAAATCATTGTTGCTTAGAGGTATTAGAATGACGATTTTATTAGTTCATTTACTTGACTAATTCTTTGTTAATTTGTGCAGGAAGTGGCGGTGACGGGGGAGCTGGGAGCCAAGGTTGGGGTAGCTACCTACATCTGTGGTCTGCAAGGTAGTCTGGTTCTGGCAAGTATGGTCTGGTTCTGGCAAATATGGTCTGGTTCTGGCAAATGTGGTCTGATTCTGGCAAATGTGGTCTGGTTCTGGCAAATGTGGTCTGGTTCTGGCAAATGTGGTCTGGTTCTGGCAGATGTGGTCTGGTTCTGGCAAGCGTGGTGTGGTTCAGCAAGTGTGGTCTGGAAACATAGTTCTGGCTAGTGTGGTCTGGAAACATGGTTCTGGTAAATAATCTTTGGCTAGTTATGTTGAAAACACCTGACTGGAAACTGATATTTATTCCCATTCCTGAATGAAGAGAGGCTCCGAAATATGATAAGGCATAAATCTTAATAAGGGGCATTACTACTGAGCTCGCTCTCATTGTGGCTGCTGTGATTAAATCAGGATGTAAAAATAATAATAATGGGGTTCTATCAAGTAAGGTTCTGGTTGAACTCCTGGTTCTGGAACATGAGAGGTTTCCGATGTGTTGTGATCTATCCTTTCGTGGATAATTATGTGGTAAATGACTCGAACTTACAACTAGACCGAGCTTTATTATTGCACTTTTAATTCAAATCATTAAATTAAACTCTAATCATTGATTTTATTTGATAGATAATATGCAATTTCCAAGATATGATATTAAGAATTCCAGGTATTTTTGTCTAATTTATACAACTACAGCGTGTCCAGAAAAGATGTACTCATTCTTTGACTCACGATTACTAATGTATTGTTTTTTCATGTAATGTATTTCAAGTTCCCCAGAGATCCCCAGACCTCACGCCAATGGATTTCTTTATATGGGGACATCTCCAAAATAAAGTTTATGTAACAAAACCACCGACAATCGATGATTTGAAGGATAAAATTCGAATACAGTGTCTAGCAATTCCAAATGAAATGTTTGGCAATGTTGTCAAATTCATTGTTGTTCGTTATCAGGTTTGTTTGGAAAATGATGGACGGCAGTTTGAACATTTGTGAACATGCAGGAATGAGAGAACATCAAATAATTCTAAATGACTATAAATAATCGTTTCTACAACAATTTATTTTCCTGAATTTAATTTAACTTCTTAGAATTCTATGTATATCAATAAACAATTACTTGAACACAAAATGCATGAGTACTGGGGAGTCAAAGAGTGCGTACATCTTTTTGGGACACCCTGTATTACAACATATATAATTTCACATAATGAATTACTTACGTTTTTTCTTGGGAATATTGTGGCTTTTTCTGGATCGTGTTGAAATGACGATGTTCTCGAAAGCTTTTCTCATATTTTCCTCGTGTTGCAGCACTCAACTTGATGTTCCGTATTTTGCATTATTGTTGCAGGTAGCGACTTCTTGGTTAGACAGATATGTGCTTAAGCAACAACATGTGCTTCTGGTCCTTGCGATGAGCGTTAATGTAAATGAAAAACCTTACATTGAAAGGTCTTCAGAATTAATTTTATAAGCATCTTCAAAAAGTCGCCGCCGAGTTCAAAAAGTTCACAGCGGGAAAGGAGGTTCAAATGAAAGCAAGCATAAAGACCAAGTGAGGGTCAGAAAAAAGAAACATGGAAATCACAGAAACGCACCCAGTGAGGCAGCTTTTGACTTGTTGAACAGCTTACAACGCATTGTTTTTGTGCATTGGTTACCATCATTCATAGTTGCCGAAAAATTATTTCTGTGCAATATTATATACTATCGCAGTTTATTTAATGCAGTTCGGTCGTAGTGAGCAAGAAGAAGTTTTTTTCTACGGTTCTGTGCCTTAAATTTGATTACAAAACCCAGTTTGCTCAAATATTGGATCAAATATCGAATTTCAAAGCTGATTGTGTGTTCCATGTTATTTACATATTTATAAGAATATTTCATTACCTTTGACTATGACTTGAGGTATGACTGACTTGGGTATGACTATGACGTGGGGTATAACTGTAACTTGAAGTATGACTGTGACTTGAGGTATGACTGTGGCTTGGATTGTGACTGTGGCTTGAAAGTTTTCTCCCTCGGAATAGATTTTTTTACTGCGGAATTGGTCATTTTTGCTTGAGAAACTTTTTTTCGCCTTCTTTTTTGTTGAGCGAACGACGAGACTGTAGAGTAAGGGCTATTTAATATCTACTCGAGCTATGATTCATTATTAGCGAGGCATGTCAATACTTAATCCAACCTTTGAACTCAAAATTTTACTTCACTAACATGACACTCAAGAATTCAGATCGAGGAAAAGTCCGCGTTTTGGAAAGCGCGAGATTTCAATTCAAAGGTATAGGCCACTGACACCACAGCCCTGGTGATGTGTAGACTGCAGCCCTGGTGATGTGTAGACTGCAGCCCTGGTGATGTGTAGACTGCAGCCCTGGTGATGTGTAGACCGCAGCCCTGGTGATGTGTAGACCGCAGCCCTGGTGATGTGTAGACCGCAGCCCTGGTGATGTGTAGACCACAGCCCTGGTGATGTGTGGACTTCAGCCCGGTGATGTATATACCGACCACAGCATGGTGATGTAGCAACAGATTTTCTAATTTTCTTGCTGATCAAACTAAGTGTGGTCTGTCCTGCTTTTGATATTTCATTGTAAACTTATTATTTGCTCTACTGCGGTGGTCTGAGATCGCTTTTGTTGTGGCTGCGGTGCTTAAAACAGGAATATTATAATAATGATAATAATAATTGCCCTACTCATATTTGGACTAAACACCTGCGCGATGCATGTTCATATTTACGTAACTAACCCCAGGCCCACTCTGTGAATAATTTTATTCTGCAATTCAATTACCTTCAATCGCCGAGGAGTCTCAAGCAACTAGCCAATTTTTCAGTGCATCCAGACTTTTAATTTCCGTTTCGGAAGCGGCAGTTACACCAGGCCTAAAATAATAATAATGATAATTCTGCCTGGGAAGTGTAGCAAGTATGCGAGCACTCTACTAGGAATGCAAGCTTATGAAGTACCAGAGGCTTCCCAGTCCCCTCTCTACTCTGCTTCCTTCTACCTGTGCATCAGTCGTTGGAGTGCACGAACCTGTCCTAGAGCACAGCCTCGTGCAGGGCGTCAAAAATTATCAACTGACGCTGGATAAGCTTAGAATTACGTGGTGTTCACGTTCCTTTCGCTGAGTTGGCTACCACAAGGCTGTAAAGAATATCAGTGTGTAACTTGTTGAGTTTTGCCTTCTCATAGCATCACGTATAAAGATTGCCGAGTTAGATGTGTTACCGTTGCTGTGCAGCTATGAATGTCATGTGGAGCATTGATTCTAGCTTCTCGTACTGGAATTATAAGGTCCATGTACACCCAAGACATGACACTATTGGTGATATGGACTTCGCAGTTGACTCAAAAGCACGACGATTATTTAACTCACTACCACCCTAATATTTCAGTTGAAACCTCCTGTAGTAATATTAGTTATATTGCACCGTAGTCTGAGCAGAATTTTATTTGACGCCATTAGCGTTAGAACGCTTAACGGCCAACGATGTATTATGTGTTTGGCACGTGTATTTCGTATAACTGAACCGCGACTGAGGCAGACTTGTGCTGTGTGATATTGTACCTAATTCCTCTCATACTATTTCCTGTATATATTGCTTTGTTATGTCTAATTATGTTAACATCTGTTTGTGTGGTAAAATGTTGATTATTTATTTTTCAATTTTACGTTGTGTTTGATGGCGAGACATGTGTTTTATATTAATATGGCAAGCAGTAAGAGGTCTACTTGAGTGTAGATCTGTAGCAACAACAGTATAATGGTTCTACTCTCAACCGTGTAGCTATTTTTTACTTGTATGTTTTGGTAAATCAAGCGTTTCTGTTTAGCTTATGTGAGTGGGCTTTGCAGATCTACAGGAATGACTTGTCTCTATTTCGATCAGCTTTTGCAATGAAATGAAAAAGATTGATTTTTCTTTGCTTCTAGTTTGGCTTGCTAAGCGCATTGGGGCTTTTCAATGACTTGTTTCGAATACGCGAGAAGCGAAATTTATTTTTTCTGGTGTAGAAATACCCTATGAAAATAATACTCCTCGATTTAGATAAGTGGCACGGCTATATGACAGTTCTTGTAGAGATGTGATGTTGTCCAAATAATAATTCTGAGCCATGCTCTTAACTATGAACCATTTGAATTTTTGAGCCGCCAGTTTCGCTGCACAAGTTCTGGTGGAAAAGTGTTCATATTTGTTAATCACAAGTATGCTCATCCTCACTTCTCATTTCCATCTCATATTTTGCGTTGATTTTGTTCAGCAAAGAGTACTATGAATCGTGCGTTTTTGCGGGGTGTGAATTGACGAAAAAACTAACTTTTTATTGAGCATGTTTTAGTTAAGGAAAAGTTTCGTAAATTCGTAGTAAACTTATTTGGACTCCGTCAAGGAACCGTGAGGACGTACAGGGCGTCCCAGCGTTATAGGACCCAAAAAGAAACTGTCGCAACACTTAACTGAATTTTAGAGTGGCATCAGTTTGTTTTTAGGTCGTGTAACATGGTGATACCCTGTACATGCTGGTAGAAAATGTTACTCTTGATAGATTTATTTTATGCTCATAAACGTGCAGAGCTTTTTTTCCAATTGAGGATTTGTCTGGTGTATTGTTGAGATAAAAGGCTTACACTGGTTTGGTGGATGCTGTGCGTCGTCTGCGTATTTCATAAGGCTATATTTTCTAATATTTAGTCGTTACTTAAGATTGGATGATGTTAAGAAGAATATGTGCGTATACTTCTAAGTGCTACACGAGTCATAAAACAGGTTTGCACACCAAGTCTTTCCATATGTTTTACTAACAGCGTGTTCCACGGGTTGGTCTTTTTATAAAAATAATTCAAAAGTATTTTGGACTGTTAAAATTACTCAATTTCCCGTCTTATAACCAGTAAAGTATTTCATGTTTGTATCTCCTGTAAATTTTACAAGACTTTCACAGGAAATTAATTTGTACGTTAGCAATTTAGTTTTGTAAGGTGGACATTGCTTTTGTGGCTTTTCATGCACTCCACCTTTGAAGGTATTTACGTTCTTACTACGCCGAGAAAGAGTGAATACTCGAGCTGAGCTCTTTCTATGCACCGTGTGTTTATTTCCGTTGCTTAGAGATTTTTGCTGTACTTGTAAAATGTCTCCTGGCTGGTCTGTGATGAGTCCCTGCAATATTTCACTAAGGAAAAACAAAGTCGTAACTTCAGTTTTATGGAATATTTTTGACCCATTAAGGGGAACTTGAACATTTGATGAACCGATAACTTCCAACATAATTTCCATCATTTTCAATAGTCTCCGTCTATTTGTCAAAAAATAATTTCATGAAGTTTTTAAACGAGTTACGATTTTCATATGTCTGAAAATTGATGGACAGAGACTGTTGATAAAATTGGAGGTTATGTACAAGGTTAAACTTGTACCTTCATGTTTCGATTGGCCTTGAATTTAAAAAACGACAAACATTTCCTAATCTAATATAAGCGAGATCTATATGAGTCGTATAACTATCGTCTATCATACGGTTGCTGAGAAAGTTTGAAGTTACCAAGTCTTTTTCAGTTTCAAAACGAAGATCATTCCTGAAATAAGTCAGTTTCCGTATTTGATCAATAATTCGATATGGACAGCACGAAAGATAGGAAATTATGGTTAGCGAATGTTTTAAGAAGCTGAACTGGACTAAGCAGTACGTGCAAGACTTGAATTAAACCAATGGAAGAGTTCGTTTTGTGTCACATTTGGAAACCATGAAAATCAAAAGAATGACGTCTCGTCAGTCGGGTTCTACGATTTGAGATTTGTTACGATTTTTAAACTTACGCATCAAACTTAAACGTATTTTATTCAAGAAAGGAAAATAACGTGTTACTCTATGTATATAAATTTGTATCCATCATAGTTCGGTAAAATCGATAATTTCCAGGGCCACGGAGTGTTAATAATGTATATCGGTATTTAATAAATCATTACAAGTACCTTGTTCAAATGAATTTGAGTTTCCTATTTATAATATGAACAAGAATAATATAAATGACAGCGCATCACAAGGACTTGCCTTCTGTCGCAGGGGGGGGGGGGGCTCAGAATGCAAGCAAGAGTTGACTGCAGTAAAACACCTTAACTGAAAGCTAAAGTAGAAGCTAGTATGGAAGGCAGTCGTGCATCGGGCTAATTCGCTCACTCTGTCTCTCCTCCTGCAAGAAAAGAAAGTAAAAAGTTGAGTTAAAAACAAGAAAGGAAGAATTAACGGATTGCAATTTTACCCTTATAGATGTGTTATGTTGTGTTTAGTTGGATCCACGGTTCTGTCGCGCGAATTCTTTTTCTTTATTCCTTTTGTTGCTCGCCTCGTTTTGAACTTTGATTGTGCTATTCATGCCCCCCTCGTGCCATCTTGTCCTCGTCACGGGGAGGTGGCTTGTGTGTTCCAATGAAGCCCAAGGATATGCTGTCTCAGGTCCAATAATGGCAGACAAGCTTGGGGGAGAAACCAGACTAACTGGGATGTTATCACAGACAACCGCGTTGACACCTGGCTCTCGAAATTGACGCACAATGACGTTTCTCTTGGATTAATAGAGGCTGGCAGGGACCTAGACTTAATCTGCAAGCTTAATACTCGTACTAGGCAAGGGTTAGCCGATTGGCAGGTGGAAAGATGGGGGAGGTTAAATGCCGGTGGGGCGTGGAAGCGTTCCACTGGTCAACGGTGAATACAGTTTATGCAGAACTTCCCTACACGCCGAAACCGGGATCAAGACCCATGACCAATATCTATCAATAAAAATACTCAACTACTACCTACACCTGCTAATAAACCCAGACACCCTATATGCTCTAAGAAGTTGGAAAGATTCCGCCGCATCTCTTTCTGCCCGAATCAATAATTCCACGACCTTTTCTCCTGCGTGCCACGGCCCTGACTGAGGAGTATCGCATACACGTTAGCAATGCTATGGTGGAGAGATCAACAATATTTTCCCATGCCGTGCAACAGAAATAGAAGTATGTACCAGCGTGTTCCATGTCAGGAAGTCTGAAATGGGCACTACTGCAGCCAAAGCTCTGTTTTTGGATCATCTGACTTCCCACAATGAGTCTACCGTTCATTAAACTGACGGGTCTCAAAATGAACATGGCACAGGATTTTGAGTGGTACAGGGAGATCACATCGTGTTGAAAAAGATCCCGCACGCATCGAGCTACACAGTCGAGCACTATGCCATATTGGCGGCTCTCATTGCTTGTCGCTCTGCCTCTACAGAGTCCGTGACCACAGCGTCTGACTGTCGCAATGCACTCCTGGGTAAACTCAAACATAAACCACAACACCCCTTATGTTCAGCCATACAACTGTCAGTGACTCAAAGTAAGAAGAATATCACCTTTTGCTAGGTGCCTAGCCACATTGGTGTGACGGGAAACGAAAGGGCAGATGAAGTAGTCGTTCGAGCTACACATCTGCGAAAGATTCCCTCGAAACTAATGCCGTATGTGGATTATAAATCGGTCATAAAAAGCGCTATAACTGAGAAATGGTCAGAAACCTGGATCGCCTAGTGCGATAACAAACTCCGGTCGATTAAAATGTCAATAATTCCATTTGCTACAAGTTTTCAACAACACCGACCACGGGAAATCAAGCTATGCCGCCTGCGTATTGGCCACACGCATGTTACGCATGGAGACCTGATGGAACGAAGAGCGGCGATTGAGTGTGGGGACTGCAGAGTGCCACTTACAGTGCAACATGTCCTCGTTGAATGCCCAAGCTATAACGTTACCTGAAACTACTTCAGTGGATGCCCTCCAGCTGATCTGAGTAGGTATCTCTGTGAGGGGGGCAAGTGGATTTGGACACCTTTGCACAAAATCCCGAACATTTTAAATCCTATATCTTAATATCATGACCGACACAGTGCCCGAGCTACTACAAATATTGTGTGAGCCCAGTTGTAACCTTGAAATTTCTACTTCCCATAATGTCTACTGCTTCGAGACGTGTAAGACGTCTCATACGGACAAACAACCGAGAAGCGGCCGCGTGGGGGTATCGGCGTCGGTGAGGTGCTGAAACCTTACGGTGGCGTGCCCCAAGTGCTATGTGAAATGTGACTACCAGATCTGACACCATACTATAATAATAACTGATACTTACATTTCCTAAAAGATGCATGACCAAAACTCAAGTGAAACGTTTTTGTTGCAAATGTGGTGGTTAAACCAGAAATATAATAATAATATTGATAACAATAATGATGTAAGATGAACAGCGTTAATAGAATGGTTGTGAGATGGAGTGTTGAGGGAATTAGTGTGAGACGGACAGCGTTGATGGAATGATTGTGAGGTGGGAAGCGTTGATGGAATTAGTGTGAGGTGGGCAGTGTTGATAGAATTGGGAGAAAATAGGCAAAAAATAAACTGATAAAAATAAAATTAAATAAAGGCAAAATAAAATAAAGTTTTTTAAATCAACGTGATATGCCAGCTAACTGAGCGCTAATGCCGTATGAACTGAAACTTATCTGATTTGCCGGGACCCAGGCGACGGTAGACAAGCAGGAGTCCGTGGTTCAGATATGAAATGCTGAATTACAGCGCTGCGGAGCCGTGCACCATTTCCAGCATCTGGGAGCGACATTGCTTCCTAACGACTGCACAACGAGAGGGTCGAGTTTACATGATTTAAATCAAATAAAAATGAGCTGTTCAGTACCGAGTACTAACCAGAGTGGTGTTAAAGCAGGAATATTAATGGAAATTTGAGAATAATCTTGAGTCAAACAAAGTCAAAAGACACTGGTAGCTAGCCCGTGTTAATATTTATCAACTTCATCAAACAAAGAAATTTCGGCTGTCAATCTTTCCGAATTGCTGCATCTACTTCAGCATCACAGTTTCTTTAAGCAATTGCATCAACTTATGCTTTTTAGCAGATTATATCTTCTACATGAAAATTGAAGCAAAATCACTTTGAACTTTTTCTTTTAAATTTTTTCGGAAATTGGGGTGAAGGAGATGAAATCATTTACCATATTATCATTTTACGCGTGAAAAACTAATAAAACTCTTTGAATAAAAAAGTAACTTTGTCTATGCCTTCATTGCTGTATTTCTTAAATCTACTCATGCCTGTAGGAAAATGCTAATAAAATTTATAATAAATGGAATGAGAACTTTTTTCCTTCGTCTCATGTCCACTTAGAATTATTATTGAGGTAGTTTAGATGGTAGCAAGAAAGCCAGGTCATCTAAATGATTCACCATTTAAAAACAATACTTTAGTTGATCTATCCCCTTGCTACTCAGCTGAAATCGTGCTTACGGTTATAATTGTATGCACAGAGTCGAATACAATACATGGAGTCCAACGTTAACAGTTATGCATTTTTTTTAAATACACCGGGTACCTTAAGAAATGTACTCTCTCTTTGACAACCCATTACTGATGTATTTTGTTTTGATCTGGATGTTTTTGATATACATACACGAGTCGATTAAGTTTAATTAAAGAAGGAACATTTGATTTAAGAATACTAAATGCCATATAAGAAAACTTCACTATTCACTTCCTAGTCTAGTCTCCGCCTATTAATGGGCAGTCAAAAAGTGGGTAAATTTTTTTGTAGGACACCCTGCATATCAAGTCTAACAAAAGACGATACATTTTTTAGCTTTAATACATCAGGAGGTCAGGATCCAGTGCTTGTGCACGGTGCATGGCTTATTTTGTGCGTGCATTTAAATATAAAATCCTTTTTTTTTGTTCCAGTTAGGAAGTCTATAGAAGCAGATGTTGGCAGAATGAAAAAAATGGCAAATCTATATTAAATAATTTTGTAGATGTGAGATTTCTAACAGTATCAAAATATTTTTTATTAGCAATGAGGATACTTATGGAAACTTAATTATTCATTTATACTCTGAAGAGATGTAAAAAAATCGGGATTTTCACCCCAGTAGCCAGAATTTGGCGAGCTATTTTCACAAATACTATTTAGGGGAGAAAATGCTTTCTATCTTTTCATAAACTTCGCAAAATTAAGCATGATTATATCTCAGCTATAAATCTTAGTATAAAATACGTTACTTATTGATTTAAAATCGCAACCATAGAGACGAGCACAATTTTTTTTATTTCAATACTTCAATATTTATCAGCTCACTTTATCAATCATTTCTTGCTCATAGAATATTCATTGAATATTTACCTCTCGTCGATTCTTTTAGTTTTAGAAGACAAATACTGCACCGTCCCCATCCCCCAGTTTAATTTTTTTCCATGCGATACAGTTGCTGCCAGGAGTGCAGGCAAACTGGTTTACATATTGAGAAGCTTAATCATCTACAAAATTTCTCGTTTACTCCAAATAAACTACGTGAATATGAAACTTCACTGGAGCAAGCATCCCTGGAAATTAAACATTTGCAGGCAAAATAGCGTCGCTTTCATTTTTAAAAGCACTTAAAACCAGTAAACATTTCATTGACTTTAAATCAAGGGAAAATCAGCACGCACGCTGTTACGTTTTCTCTCTCAGAAACGACGAGTTACTGCTTTGTAGGGCAGGAATTCATTTTAACAAGTCCTATAAGTTGATGGACAACCAACTCATAGGACCCTTAATGATTCCCAGTAGTGTTAAAATTAACCCAGCTCCATATTGTGAACTTGTGAATCAATCACTTTGTCACAAAAAAGATCGTGTTTATGCAAGACAATGCATCTTTGCAGTCAGCCAAAGGAACTAAAAAATATCTCGCTTTGTAGGGATTTAAATACGACAATTTGATATGTGGCCTCCAAATTTGCCAGATTTGAATCCATTAGAAAATTTCTGGTCCAGTATGAAGAGAGGAATTTATGCTGATAGTCGGCAATTTACTTCAAAACAAGATCGTTTGACTCGATTCTTCGTTTGATTACCTGTACGTGACTGATGCCTTCACTTTATATGGCATGGAACTTTGGTAGTAATCCACGAATGAATCAAACGGCTTGCTCCTTTTCCCATATTCTGTTCTATTTTATTCTATGTTTGAGTTATGCACATACCTTCGCATTACTTTACGTAAGTAAATAAAGAAGTGCAGCTAAGTAGCGACTTGATCCAGTGCTCTCAGTTTTGTCCGCCCAGGAGAATAAGATAAGAGCCCGCCACTTCTGTAACGTGATGGCAAAATTTACACACAGAGAATGATACACTGCACCGAGATGTCAATAATCTTACACCAAGACGTGTTTATCCTCCATCAATGCTGGGGAGTAGAAACTTTGACAGCAAAGCAGTTAAATTTTGAAAAAAGAATGTGAAACAAAATAATGAAATTTATAACAATCAAAAATTAAAGTTAAATTCTCAAAATTAAATTAAAGAAAAATTAAAACTATAATAAGGAACAATTCAAAATTAAACCAAAGAAATTAGATATACAGCATGCCGCATCATTTCATAAGTAATGTCCGAACTTTGAATTTAGATAGCAGGCGATAAAACGTCCTGTCATTGTCATTGTCATAACTTTTTCATTTCCTCATACGCTCGTATGCTTTACAATCGTATGCTTTTCAATCTCATTGACGAAAAATTCCTTTTGTTTGGAGGAGACAAATTTTGAAATATCAGTTTTAAATTTCATGAAACAATTCACGTTTTAAACCCTTCATGAAATTTGAAACTGTTAAATTATCCCAGTGATTTTACAAACTACAACTGGTAGTTTAAAGGAGAAAGGTAGAGAGATTATTCTGCTGATACTGCAGGGTTTTCTTCAAGTGATGCCACAAGGAGCTTGTAGCCAGACTCAATTAGACCAACCATTAGACCAATTTTACCAACCATCTTCTGGGAGTTCTTTTAAACAGGCACTTTCCTCCACAGACAAAGACAATATTTCCAGTCATTTCAGCGGCAGAGTTTCCTTTATTAAACTCAGAGCATTATTTGCCAAAAGAGCTTTTCAGATACTTCCATGTTTAAAAACCAATCCCAAACTAAAATTTTGAGTAAATATGATCAGGGGCACATTATTTGCCGTTAGTATTCAAATAGGATGTTAAATCTTGGGTTCAATTAAATTGGACATTACTTACGTGATTAACTAACATGATTATCAAATTAAGATAGAGTGAAAAGTAATTTTCATAATAATATCCACTATAAACTTCTGTAATTTACTTGATTGAGCTTATTCTCTAATTCTGGAAAGCATATAGAACAAAGTACTTCACGAATGTAAAGTCAGACTCCGCCTACTGCACAACGATAATACTTCTCTTTGTAAACGATTTGACACTAGTGAGACCTTCTATCCAGCTTCATGTTCGCTTTCTTCCTGTCAAAAGCTCGGCATGACAGATCGCTAGCATCCTCCAAGTTGAGTACATGGCATGTGATTTAGATTTGTACCTCCAGCTGCTGTGACTGCTTTGTTAAGAAAGTTTACGACATCGCAATAAACATATGTAAAATATTGAACTGAGCAACTCTGGCTGTGTGATGCGTTTGTTGGTAGTTGTTCTTCCTATTTGATAACGCATATCAATAGTTTCGTTCATTTTAGTTTAAATAGTTTTTCCAATTTGAATAGAGTAGTTGTTTTTTGTTATTTTACCATGAATATAAAGAACTGTTATTCCTATTTTAGTATGTATGGTTGTTCTTATCTTAATATACATATACATTGTTGTTCTTCCTATTTTAATATTAATATTAATAATTGTTCTTTCATTTTAACCTGAATTTGAATAATCATTTCAATTTTCGAATGAATTTAAATAGTTGCTCCGCTTATTTTAAGACTTTAAATCAGATCTACTTTGTTCTCCATTAGTTTTAACTAAGATTGCAGGTATTTGCAGAGAAAATGGAAGTTATCGATATGATCAGCCTCGCTTTCGTAGTTTAGAAATAAGGAACACTGACGTTCAACTTAAATTAGAGCGGTGTAATTCAGTGTAGAAAATATGATTCCAGGCAGCCTCAATAATCAGTCAATTGAATTAGAAGAAAGACTTAGTTTATG
>VCRD01005946.1:16000-27531 GCA_006783055.1 Trinorchestia longiramus
AAAAATATATAAGACATGAACCCCATATTGCTGCTTGCAGTCAAAACATGAGTAAAGGCTGTCTCAGTTGAATAAATTAAAGCCTTCATTGGAGCTGCTCTAAGCACAAGTAACGAGTTCAACGTCTATGAAGCGAAGAAGAGCTATGTTTACTTTTTTTAATTATAGACCAATAGTCTCAAAGCCAGTCAATATTGAGTTGGTGATCGGCAAATCATGTTGAGATTGCCTAGCTTAAAATAAATTTAATTTTTTATTCTTAGGGTAGAAAATTCTTTTGAACCCTTTTGTCCTGATAATTCTAACAATTAAATAAAAGGCCTATGTGATATTAATGTCTAATAAATGAGCTCACTCGAGTTATCCTAAAAGTAGAGGATGCTGTGCGCGTTTTATTTTGGTTCCTACATTATTCGTATACTACTATTGTTAATTCATTTGTTTTATCATTTTTCACGCATCTAAACAGGGTGGGCTACAAAAAGATTCCTTGTTTTCCAATACTTATAACTGCGTAACTAGTGGTCGTAAAAGCGTCAGTTTGATCTAATTTTTACTGCCATTTATTTTACTCTTATCAAGTTTAATCATTTTGTATTCATAACCATAGTTAACGAGCAGGTAATCGAAAAGTGAAGCTGATGTTTTTCGCCAGTGAGCAAGGGTAATTCCAAAAGCGGGATCTGTGATGTTACTTACATAAAAAAACAGTGAATATAAAAGAGGAAAAAATAGCAGCAATAGACTTTTTAGAGCAAAATATTTACTTTTTACTCAAACACAAGTATATAATGTTAACATTATAACCAGTGACCACCGTTGTTTTCGAAGCACTTTTGACATCAAACTCATTTCTCGCGTTGATTTTCTAATAATTCCTGGATTGTTTTGAAGTTTATTTGCATTGTAAATGGTACGATCACGTAAATCTTCCAGGCTTGTTGGTCGTGTTTTACTAAATTTTATTTCTGAGATGACTCCAAAGAAAAAAGTCGCAAGGAGTCAGATCGGGACTACGCGGTGGCCAGTCTACCGCACGTCGAACTCCAATGACACGATCTCCAAAAACTTCTGTTCAAATGTTCTTTACGCGAAAGTTAAAGTGTTCTTTACTACCGTGGTCATTGGTTATAATGGAAATATTATGTACCTATGTTTCAGTATAAAGTGAATATTTTGCTTTAAAAGTCAATTGCTGTTATTTTTTCTATTTTTATATTCACTGTTTTTCATACGAGTAAAATCACAGATGGCACTTTGTGAATTACCCTCGCGTCATGGCGAAAAAAATCATCCTCACTTCTGAATTACTTGTTCGTAAACTATGCCTATGAATACAAAATGATTTTGCGTGATAAAAGTACAATAAGTGGCAATGAAAATGAGATCACTCTGAAGTTTCTACGACCATTAGTAACGCAGTTATAAGTATTTAAAAAAAGAAACTTTTTTGTAGCCTCCCTTTATATTTTTAATTTTTTGTATAATAAAAACATGAAGTTTTATATTATCAACAAATGTACTTCCACCATCTTACAATTTTAACTAGAAGGAATTTGAAAACTAGGGCACACGTTATGTATCAACTTGATAGCAACAAACGATTTTTCTTCCTTATTTTCGTGAAGTTCTACATTACTGCATAATTATTATGGAGACATATCTCTATTAAATTCTTAAAAGTCAAGACCTCATGCCTTAGAAATTTGCTGTAGGAAGTACAGTATTTTATCTATTTCTTGGAAGTATTTCATCTGTACTAATGGACGTCCTCTTAATGCCAGAACGCCTGAGGGCAACAAGGTCGAGGTCGTAAGGGCTCGACATCTGACTCCCTCTCAAGAGAAGTGTTTTCTTAGACTCAGCAAGATCACCTCTGCTCTGAAGTAATGTATGTCTGGAGGCTGCAGTAAGGAATTTGGAAGAAATTAGTACGTTATTTTGAAAAGAGTTGTGAAAAACTGCTGCTTACCTGATTCAGGCAGTGAATGCTACTAACGCTGCATTTTGTAGATTTTGGTCCTGAAGTTTCAAGCTGCTACTTGATTTGATTCTTGAAACTTAAAGCCTTGCAAGCCGTCACCAAAAGCCTCAGTGATTCTTATGTACATATCTGTAAAATAAAATACATTCTTAATGGTTTGGAAGCTGCATAAATGAAATAATAAGGCAGAATGTAAACAAATTAGGGTCATGATAAAAAGAAGGTATTCACTTTCAATTCAAAGAGTATCAAGTATCTGCATCAAATAGTCAAAAGAGGAATTATGCAAGCATAATGTGACTAATTAAAATCGTTAGGGTATACTAAGACTAAGTCTGTACAGATAGCAAGAATGCACACCAAAGGCAGATACGTAATGGAGAATTTCAGTGGGCCGTTAACGAAAACGGACACCACATTTCCCTAGCATTTTCACTGAAGCAAAGAAGAAAACCTTCAAGTTTGATGTTTCATGCAGAAGGTGACCCATCACGACGCCTTGCCTGGCTCCTACTCAAGTACACTAACATACAGTACATCTGTATTCAGTGTGACAGTGACTTACGTCTTGTGACCTGTTTTTAGTCATCCTCTATTCATGGTAGGAATACACAGGGATTATTCCCATCATTTATACATGCCCCCACCAAAGTAATAAATGTCAAATGGTTCACTAAAGGCGAATTTAGAAGTATGTATTGCAGAGTATGAACCACATTTATAAGCCAAAAATGAGCTCATCTAATTTGGAGAGTATTGTAGCAATTGGAGACAGCTTTTGAAGCCAGTGATTTAGCAAAGCGATATTTGAGCAAACTCAAAGGAATTTTAAGTTATGGGTCAATGAATATGAAACGTAGCAAGTCATTTTTATGTATCGAATTCCTGCATTCATTATCATGAAAAGCAGTGGATTGAGTTGCATGGATCGAAGACCACTTTTCAGGATATATAAACTTGTAGCAAGGTTTCAAGCGGCAATTTTAGGGGTCATTCAGCGGATGTAAATACGCGAAGGAAAGAAAGGTCAACAAAAATTTTCGTTGTCTTTAGGGTGATTTTAAAATCTCAATTACAAGTGAAATTAGGATCCATTTTTTGCTGGGTTTTGGTATTCGAGATTCATGGAATCGAAATTCGCAAATTATCGCAATTTATTTTAATGAATTAATGCTACCGAAATTGAGTAAAAATTGGACTATGAAACATTCATCCACAAAAAAAAACATTTTTTTGTTAAATAGTGAGACAGTTTTTGAGTTGACTTTGTTTCAGTAATGTTTCATTAAAACCAAACCTCAGTGATGGTTGTCTACACTCGTATTCTGATAGTAAGCTGTCTGAAGTATGTTAGTTATTGACACGTGGCGCACGTCACGCACGTCACACTTAACAGGTTAGAAGATCTGAAGTAAGGCGTCACGTGCTCACCTGGTTTTATTTAATTACTCGACCGGTGCGAGGTAGAGCAAGTGAATGGTTAAAGGCCTTGTTTCGCAACGTAAACACGAAATTACGGAAGCAACAGACTGAGAAGCCTACTGATCTGCAAGCTCAGCTCTAGAAAAAGGAAAAATAGGCGGTCATTTCTTAAAAAGTAGTCATAACTCAAAGAAAATTCCTTCTGAGTTCGTAAGACACAAGTAACCCAATCAAAAAATGCATCCTTGAACTTTATTTCTGATCCCATTGCTTCACAGTGTTGTGAATAGTTAGCGAAGCGTTAAAACTAAAGGTAAAATCGAGTAGAGAAGACAATCTTGCAAGTATTATGTTGATTCCCTACTACCTGCAAATGACAGCTGTGGTCGTAGCGCTGAGCAACCACCAGGCTTCGCCACTCAGCACAATGGATCCTGCAAGGTTTGTTTTCAGATTAGTTTATTTATACAATTTAGTTAGAGTGGAAGGCTGCAGGTAATGTCATTACAACTGTTCAGTTAGAGTTGATGCCTGCAGGTAATGTCATCACAACTGTTCAGTTAGAGTTGAAGCCTTTTAGTAATAGACATTACAATTGTTATACTAAACTATATGCAAACTGACTATACTAACTACAGTACCTAGGCAGTTAAACCTCGATCTAACGGACCAAGATGCAACGAATTTTGGATGCAACGTTATGTTGCTGCACCCCGATTTTGTTCACAAATCTTAAGAATTATATCAAAATTCGTGTAACCTCGGTTGAAGTACAGTTGAACCTCGATTTAACTGACTAATAGGGGGAGAGAATGCCCTTTAAATCGAGGTTCAACTGTACTATTACTATATGCATAACATTTTTGAATATTTCACAGAGATCGGTCGCTAGTATAAACCCTTCAATACCTAAAAATCTATTGGCATTCTATTTGATTTGAAATTTTCAGCCAAACGTGAAGTTGTTTTACCTTCTACGACACAATTTTTAGACCAAACAGAAGATTTATAGCCGATCTACATAATTTAAAATCTTAGCCTAAACGGAAGACATTCAGTGGCATTCAACTGTGTTCGCTTGCAATGCCAACGTGAGGGAAATTTATAATTTAATTTTTTTATCATCCTAATGAACCCTGAAGTCCTCTCTGAAAAAGAGTGCAGAAATAAAACCTAAGGCGTTTATCAATCCTGCACTGCACTCATCAGTTATAATGCTCTGAGAACGCGTTACGGTTCTGTTTGTTCAGACGCTGCCAGCAGTAGGATCAGCCAATGAACAGCGTGTCGTAGTTGTTGCATTTCTATATCCGAGGAAAAAAATACAGTCAGTATAAACTAATTTTCGAACAGCAGTGACTGGAAGACTGTCAAGGTTGCGGTAGCGACCTCAAAACCGCACCTGGCCATGAGACACCACAACGGTTCTTTGAGTCTGCACGGGCCTCTAGCTCGTCTCATGGACAGCGTCGGTTCTAAGCTGAGACTCAGGTGAGCAATTAAAACCTCTTCAGTAATGGTAGTCTGCGTTATTGGATGTTGGATGAACGCTGGACGTCATTAAGCGGAATAAATAGTTACCGAAGTTAGAGCTTTGGGAATGGAATGGAATGGAATGTAAGAAAGCTGCGTAAACAAATGTAACAAATTCAAACAATTTGCTCTAGGTTCTTGGAATCAATCATAAAAAATTATCGCTGGCGTATGAAGTTTTTACTTTCGTATACGGTTACCTTCGTGTCAAATCTTAATTTTTCCTTATTATGAAATCCTGCAAAGTCGACGAGGTTGCTCAACGGATGAATAACTTTCCCAAATTGGCATTTATTCCAAGCTAAGGTCTCCAATTTTTATAACGTTAAATTCTACCACTACAACCTCAACATAACATTTTACACCAAAAAACTCTACTTTAAAATTAATCAAAAAAGCCCCGTTCTTTCGTTTCAGGTTACGCAGAGAAGTAGACTTTCATTTTTAATGGGGAGAAGACTGAAAAAAGAATTAACAGCCACATTTTAGGATTATAATTTCACGCCGTCTTGAATTATTTCCACGCTGCAGGTAAATCAAGTTCAGTGGCGCGTGATTGCAAAGAAGCTCCTCAGTAAAATTTTAATAATTTAAGCTCACGTTCATTACGAAGACTTATGAAGATTGACCTTCAGTTGTTCATATGAGGTTTCCCGAAATTAAGTTTCCTAAAATTAATCAAATATGTAAGAAATCCTGAAATATATTAAATAATTTCTTAGCAAAAATGTTTATCAACAATTGTTTAATTATTGTTTCCTTAATTTGCCAACGAATAACACTTGAAATAAAAATTTCGTACACTTAGTTTTATTATAATACGTCAATGCAGAATGGTACTTACCCATCAGATATCGTAAAAATATAGTAGATTGCATGTTATTTTCTGGTAGGCTTACAATAGCCTTTTATTGCAGGTTTCCCCATTCCTGTCAGGCTAGTACCAAGCCTGTTCGTACACGACGAAATTTGATGTCATTTCCAAAACACTATCAGAATTTGATTAGTATAGTTAATATTACAGAACTAATAACAGTTAATTATGTTCCCAATATACTTATTATAATTATTAACAATCATCTTTACTGAAGTTATAAGGCAGATAGAATAGAATTAGGCTATAGGAACGAACCTTCTGGCCCATTCTTGGGTCGGATAATTACTTCGATAATTATTCGGTTGTATACCCAAGTCCCATGCCGTATTTCTAGCCGCGTCAACCATGTCGGCAGCGGGATTCGAACCCGGGTCTTTCCGCTCGCAAGCAGATTCGCTCACCAGTCGACCAAGCTGGTGATACCAGTCGACCAAGCTGGTGATACCAGTCGACCAAGCTGGTGATACCAGTCGACCAAGCTGGTGATAGCTGGTACTTGACACTTTCATGAATTTTTAACATCACCCAGCTCTGGGTTTCTGTTGTCAAATGGAGCACTGCAACTGTACACGCTGGATGAAACGATTCACAGCAACTTAAAAAATGCTCTCACTCTCGTCAGAAAGATGAAAAAGTTCGCAACATGCTGAAGCTAACTTAATTCAACAACAGAGACTACTGACTAATTCAATTCAACAACAGTGACTACTGACCAATTCAATTCAACAACAGTGACTACCAACTAATTCAATTCAACAACAGAGGCTACTAACAAATTCAATAACAGAGACTACTGACTAACTCAATTCAACTACCAATAAAGTTATTTATGATTCATAACTTGTTTGTGAGAGGTGTAGTGAATCGCCTGGTTCACACTACAAATGAATACAACCCAGACGAGGCTAGATTCCATTACGTGTGGAAGCTCCACGTCGACCAATGAGCAAACAGGACAGAGGAAGTGAGTACAGCGACGAGGCTAGTGTCCGTTACGAGGGGAAATGCTACGTCGACTAATGAGTGGTCCCGCTCAGGTAGCAAGGCCCAGGCTACCGCTTATACATATCAGTTTGTATCAAAAATTGTGTTTTTGAATCCAATTTAAGGGCATCATTACATCAATCTAATTTATAAATGCCATGTGTAGCAATCTAAATCACTAAAGTAATATTTCTTCTTTTAGATTTTTTTAAAATTATGATAAGTTACTATTGTTGGCCAAATGTACACTCCAAGTAAAAGTACATTAGACATATTTTACTTTATGAATTTCAGAAGGGCAATACAACAAATTCAGCAGGAAGACCTTTCAAAGACACTTATGGAAATTATGTGGTAAATAAAAAGACCTGTAGAAGATGGTTTTCACGTTTCAAGAAGGATGACTTCAGTCTAAAGGACGAACCAAGAAAAAGACACTCCAAAGGACTCAATTCTGAGGAATTACAGGCTGTCAATGAAAACCCTACCAGTACAATTAGAGAACTGAGCAAGCAGTTTAGGTTTTATCATTTTGCAATACATGGTCACATGCCTCACATTAAACTCTTTGCCGAATTCTCAAATCAATGAACCCCTACAATTTCTCAGAATTGAGTCCTTTGGAGCGTCTTTTTCTTGGTTCGTCCTTTAGACTGAAGTCATCCTTTTTAAAACGTGAAAACCATCTTCTACAGGTTTTTTTATTCACTACTCATTTCCACAAGTGCTTCTGAGAGATCTTGCTGAAATTACTGATTACCCTTCTTAAATTTGTACAGTAAAATATGTCAAATGTGTTCTTTACTTAGAGTGAACATTTGGGTACTATAATTATTCATCATAAAAATGACAAAATCTGAAAGAAGAAACAATTTAGTGATTTAGATGGTTACGCATATGGGATTTGTAAGTTAACACGTTGCCTCCGATTGCCTGATTGGTGTAAAACTTCACTTTGTACGCATAGTCACTAGAAGAATCTGAAAAAATTACAGAACCTAACCTAAGTGGTACACATACGTACCACTTCGGAGTCAACGTGTTAAATTGATGCAATGATGCCCTAAAATTGTAACTCAAACAACAGACAGAACTTTCTTGCAACCTGATATAAGGCGACTGAAACGCTCAGTGAGATGGACTCTCTACCAAGCGTTTCCAAAGTAAACATCTCTACCAAGAACTCTCATCACCTGAAGAACTCGACTCACAGGCAACAGCAGAGCGAAGGAAGAAGAAACCAGCCATCCTGTCTGCGGGCAGGATCGTCGTAAACAACCCACGCACTACGCGCTCCAACTCTGCACGTCCCAAGCGTACTACCGGCAAGACGTCAGTACGCCAGTACTTGACGTCAGGACGTGCGCAGCGAAGAAAAAAGAATCGACAACTAATAGAATATTGGAAGGTATTAATACAAACTATTATACTCTCATCCTGCTTGTACTTGCCTATTCTTCTAAGTGGTTCCCTTACACCCTCAGGCGGTCTCCTTACTCCGAGTAAGACAAAGGATAAAGATATTCAATGTCCGCTCGGAGATAAGAGATGTCTGAGGGTTGGACTGAAGAGTGATGAAAGAGAGGTCACTACGGAGGTTCCAGTGTGTCTGCCAATAAAGTCATTTATGTTTCATTACTTTTCTGTGAGAGGTTCCAGTGGGTGTCTGCTGTGGACGGGTTGTGGGGGGAGGCGCTGCCGAACGGAACCTTCAACGGAATGGTCGGCATGGTACAGCGGAAGGTGATGGTCATTATACAACTGAACTTTGTTTCGTGCAAAAAAAAATTTGCGATCAAGGCAATTGAATTAATCAATTTTGATATAAAAAAGTTGATTATATATGTGTTGTATAATACAATTCGACAGACGCACTGGACAAAAAACGATTGAGAAAAAATTTAAATCATCCTGTCATCATGATTAGCCTGCGATTAGTGTTTCTTGCAAAAAAAAAAACTCTTCAGTTGAGGAAGATCTTTCTAATGGAAATGCAATAAAAAACAACTTAGCTATCCTTGTAATGAAAATACGGAAACTATAACTTGCCTCTCTATGTAAAGGAAACACGAGAACGAAAACTCAATTCTCTTTGTAACGAAAATACGAGAACGATAACTTACCTCTCTTTTTAAAGAAAGTACGATTATTATACCTCAGCCCTTTTTGTAATGAACGTATTTCTGTACAATTTCTATCCCAGGAGACAGACCTAGCTTTAGGTCCCTTTGGCATGACGGCATCGCGAGCTGCTGTAGTTCGGTTCTCTACCCCAGTATTCTACAGCTATTACCGCATCCTGCTGCAGCGCGGCAACCCACAGCACCACTCGTGGAGCTTCTTCAAGCCACTCCACACACACGTTTGGCTTGCGGTTGTTCTAAGTTTTGCGGGTCTCACTCTACTCATCCCGTTCACGCTAAGGAAACGTGATTCAAAATGTTCAAACATTTTTCTGAAGAGGTTTGGACTGAACTCTGCGCTCCCGATGGCCAATGAGATGAAGAAGAAGAAGAAGAGATGCAAGAGGATCACTGGCAAACGAATGACCGAAAAAGTTCAATCGTACGCGGAAACGATGTGGTTCTTGTACGGAATTTTCATACAGCAGAGTAAGTAGTTTTATTTTACTTTCATATCCCGGACAAATTTTCCCTTAACGATTGCCTGCTGATTTAGTCGAGTCAGATTTTTTTTCTCGTTATGATCTGCCGTTCTAGTTCAAAGTCCGATAAGAATCTAAAAATACCTATTACTTATTCTGAAAATTCTGAATATGAACTTGATGGAAATTTTTTCAATCGTCACACTTTTTTGTTTAATCGATTTCACCGAGAAGATTAAAGATATAATAAAAGATGATGAGCAAGCCAAATTTCTGCACAAATGACAATTTAAAAAGAATGTCAGGAAATTATTCTTGCCACGAGCGTTCCTAGATGAAAAATAAAGTTTAGACGACATAGAAACAAAAATGGCACGCTAATTTTTATAAGAAACTATACACAGAATCGATGTAAAATAGTTAGGAGTGTGTATAATTAATACTTAGAAGTTTACAAATAGAATTAATGCAGAAGCTAACACGAGTAAATTAGTGCACCACAAAACAGGTAAAAGCGAGTAAGTGCAACACAAGAAGCAAGCGCTGGTATAGACATGTTCGAGATGCAAGACTGAAATGTATGCAAATAATTTCAGTGTATTTTAAGTCGTGTGATTTCATAATAGCTGCATGATTCCTAGTAAGACGAGCATGGACAAAAGAGAATAGGACGCTCTTTTGGTAAACTTCTTCACAAACTGGGCCACGCACATCCCGTTACTATAAGGTAGACTACTTCACAAAATAGGCCATGCACATCACGTTACTATAAGGTATTCTACTTCACATACTGGGGCATGCACATCACGCTACTATAAGATAAACTACTTCACAAACTGGGCTATGCACATCACGTTACTACTTCGTACACTACGTTACAAACCAGGCTTTTATGGTGTCAAACTTGCAGAAAGCTTTAATTTTACTTACATATATTGCTGCTGCAAGTTAGCAAAGCAATAGGCATATACTCTATGCATGAACACACGAGTATCTATTGTATGAACAACATTTAAACGATACATGAGTGCATAAACACTTTCCGTCGACACATTTTAAACTTCACACAATCGTGTTCACCTCACATTACTTCGAAACGCAGGCTTACCGAGAGCATCCCTATCGTCGCAAGCGCTGCTCATCGCAGGGGCGTGGTTGCTGTCCAGCGTGGTGGTGCTGAGGTCCTACAGCTCAGGCCTGACTTCGTTGCTCGCCGTCAGGAGAATTCCTGAAACCATCCACAGTCTGCAGGATCTCGTGCACAGGTCACAGTTGGACATCGTGCTTGAAGCCAGCACTGCCCTCACCGAGTACATTCAAGTAAGACAACATGTTGAGCATCGTCATCGTCGGCTATTTTGATTCATGTAGTTAGATTCTATTCATGTTTTAGTTCATTCATGAATTCAGGTTTTGACATTTCGGTTGGCTTGAGATACGTATTCAGTAAACTCTGTTTTTCTTTCTAGAATAAAAATCGTATTCATTAAGATTAACCATTAAACAGATATCTTCTCAAACAATATGACTATTTCTGCGCCAAATCGCTTGAAACATAAGACAGAAAATTAACATTTGTTTGACCATGAGGAGAAAAAATTCACTTGCATAGAGCATGAAGTAATGACAAAAATGCCGATGAACTACAAGGTTAATAAGTATACTTGTCTAAAACAAATTGAAAAAATAATTTTCCTTTGACTACAAAGTATACATATTGACATACGTAGTGCATTAGGTAAGAAAAATTTTCTGAAATACAAAAAAGAGTAAAACTAAATGTCCAAAGGCACATAATAACGAAATATATATTTCTGAATCACAAGGTAAAGAAAACCAACCATCCTGAAAAAAACGCTCTCCTAAAGTACAAGCTATAGAAAACCAACTTTAACGAAGCACAAGACTGCGTAAACAAACTTTCCTAAAGCACACGGCAATGAAAACGAACTTTCTTAAAGCACAAGACATAGAAAATCAACTTTTACAAAGCACAAGGCAATGAAAAGAAACTTTCCTCTAGTATAAGCCAGCTAAAACTATCTTTCTTGAAGCACAAGGCGATGAAAACAAACTATCCTTAAGCACAAGGCAGCGAAAAGTAGCACTCTTACAGCACAAGGCAG
>VCRD01005948.1:20155-30569 GCA_006783055.1 Trinorchestia longiramus
CGTAAACTGGGCTTGGAATCCAAGGTTTTCTGTTGAGTCGACCCTGGACAAAACTTTCGAAAGTAGTCCACTTTCGGGATCCTCTAACTGGGACGCTTTAACGAAACCTCTGGAGGTCGATCCTGTGTTGTTGAAACCGAACAGTGCGGCGACAATCAATGTCATTCCAAGTGGTGATGAGTATGGAAAAGATTTCCATCGAGTTAAAAGACAATCTGAACGATTGAGTGAAAACGATGACCGACTCCAGAGTAGCAAACACAATGACCAAAATGACCCACAACAACTGGAGCTTAGTTCTGAAAATGGTCAATACTATGATGAAGAAAATCAGCACATGCGTCAGCTCAAACTTGGTGTTTTAAAAGACGACGACAACAGCCGCGACCGCAGTGGTATGCAGCAGTTTAAACGTAGTTTTCATCATAAATTTTTCGATCAAGAGCGCGGCCTGGAGCGGATCAAACGAGATGGAGAATTTTCGTCCAAAAGAGAACACAGGAGGAACACGAAGAGAAAAAGAAGTGGTCGAAAGAAGAGGAAAGGAGTGTTTGGTGAGTTTTTACGTAGCCTTCAACTTGCATAACATTTCGCCATAGTAATTGCTGAGCACTGAAAGAGCACTCTTTGCTTATTTACGTTGCACTGAAAAAATCCTTAATTCTTTGCATGACACACGAACATGTTTCAATTACAATTTCATATAATTACTAAGAATTTTAACTCATGAAATGCTGGATTACAGGCGCATGGCGTGTTTCAAAGAATAAAATGTTCAGAATCTATGTACTTATAAAAAGGAACTGATCGTTATTTTTACAGGTTCTCATTCTCTTTAGCCTAAAGTAATACTAGCATTTTCCCACTAGAAGCATCTATTTTTTTAATGTTAATGCAGCACAGTTGAATTGTTATTTTTTTATTTATAAGATCTTGTACATTTCTGTCGATTGTACAAGTTGTAAATTTACACTGCTCATTTCTTTATTGTAGAATATATCAACTAGTACGGACTTTGAAGAAATTTTTTGATTGGTGTACCCTGTTTCTTCTCACTTTACGTCTGGAAATATATGGCATATATTTTTTCTTTCATAAAGTCACAAGTCGCACGATTATTTCAAATCTGTACTTTTTTCCTAAGTTTTCTGCATGATCTAGAGTTTTAATGGCAAGCTATGATTTTATACGGCTAACAAAACGATTAGAGCTTCAAAATAATTTCAATTGAGCGGATCTTAAACTAGCGTTGCTTTCTTTCATTATCGTGTATGCCTAATGCTCTCAAGCATTTCTCATGTTTGTGATAAAATTCATAGTTTTCAGATAGGTTTTCGAACAGTTGTCTAAACCGCGCTCTGAAACAGCACATTATCATGTGGCCATCTCACACATAGAAACTTAAAATAAAACTTGCCTCTTAACCATCGATACAACCTACAAAAGTTCATAAAAAACTATCAAACATTCTTGACCAGGTTTAACTTAAACTTGGCTGATTTTATATTGATCTTGACCTGTTCTAAATATAACTTAATTTGTTGTAAATTCAAATTGACTTATTCTAAATTGAGATTGACCCAATCTAAGTTGAAGTTAAGACGGTGTGGTTACTGTGCTTCACAGAGAGATGTGAGCCGTTGCCTACAGAGCCTTACCTGCGAGCTGAGGTGCTGAAGCCTGGCAGGGATGAGAACTACACGTACTCGACGGGTGCACGGGTCAAGATCAGCTGCCTGCACGGGCACGGACTCAACATCAACAAGACGGGCATTGCTAAGTGCCGCAGGGGCCACTGGAAGCCCATGAAACCCGTTTGCGAACCTCGTGCGTACATTAGAGTAATTCTATATAGAATTCTATATACATATATAAATATAATTTGTATTTAGAATGTACATATATATATAAATAAATGTGCATTGATGTATATCTACTTCAGTAACTGTCCATCACACCTTACAGTACATGCTAATAATTGTTAATCGTGCGTTAACTTACAGTATATTCTAATAATTCTTCGTTGTTCATTAAAGTCACAGTACGTCACATATTACAGTATATTGTAGTACTTTTATTTCGTTCATAATAATTATTCATTACAAATTATGGTACATGTTAATAATTGTACATCATACATTGTAATAAATATAGTAATTGTACATAATGCATAATAGTACATTCTAATAATTGAATATTTCAGTGCATTATAGTAATCGTACATTAAGATTTGAGTCATTTGTATGAATATCATGTCGACGTTGAAGGAGTGCAGCGTCAAGATACATGTGTATATACTTTGTGTGCACGCAAATGCGCATACTGAAGCTGTTCAGCGTTTGTTTGATAGGTGACAGGAGACGATACTTTAACAAGTTGTATTTCAGGAGTCTTGTTTACACAATGTCTGTACTATGATGCAAGAAATTACTTCATTGTCAAACAATGATTTAGTTTTTAAGACTTCAACATTAAAATACCTCTTGTCAGTATTGATGTTGTTTTGACACAATGCGATGCATATGTTCCCACATCGTACTGTTTTCAGTGACTGACATGTCTAGTGATCAGAAATTTTTGCGCCATAACGTTTAGTGAATTAAGAGGGTGCCGCACATATAGCATTGCTTCAAGTGAGGAAAGTCATTTAATAGAGTCCTACATAAAAATTGTGTAACCTTGACTGTATTTGTGTACTGTGCAGTACAATGCCGCGTGGTGGAGGCTCCCCTTAGCAAGTTTGAGTACAACGGTGACGTGGTTGAGGCTGCCACACCCATCAGTCACGGGCAGGTTGTGCGCTTCAAGTGTGTCGCTGGATACTCCGTGCTCGGTTCCGATAACATGCGTTGCTGGTTTGGGGAGTGGTCCGTTACTGGCAAGAATCCTGAGTGTCAGCCTAGTGAGTACGCGTGTCAGCCAGACAGTTACTGGCAAGAATCCTGAGTGTCAGCCTAGTGAGTACGCGTGTCAGCCAGACGGTTACTGGCAAGAATCCTGAGTGTCAGCCCAGTGAGTACGTGTGTGAGGCAGACAGTTAGTGGTAAGGATCCTGAGATCTTTTGAGTTTCTAAATCAAGCTTTAAAAATATTATTTTGATGGTTTTTTTTTCTTGCTTCTGATTCAGGAAGACAAACTCTAATTTTCATTAAACTTAAACCGTCTCTATTTCAAAAGTATTCATCCCAAGAAGGATTTTAACATTTATTATTGGAAGTTAAGAATTTTAGTGACATTTTAGCCATCTTTTTAACTGCTACATTTTATCATTACCGGATTCTACTTAACAAATGAGCTTTAGTTTCGACATTTTCTTGACTTGATTTCATGAAAATAATTTCTTCATCTGGATCATAGAGGTAGCAGTCGTAAAGGGGCATACGATGTAGTCATCGTAGCTACAACTTCAAAATTAATTCGCGATTTGAATCTGTGACGCCGAAATTGCGACTAGTTTAGCACTAAAATAGAAACAAATGTATTGACTCTTCTAATGGGTTTAATGTGCATAAAACTAAACTTGCGCAGACCCATGCCAGCTGCCGGAGATAGAGCACGGCAGTTACAAGAACGGCTACAAGAAGGGTCTCATGATCACCCACGACTCGTCCGTGGAGTACTCCTGTGATCCTGGTTATGAGAAGACAGATGATGTTAACGAGATCAGCTGTCATTTGGGGGAGATTGAGCCTTCTAAGCCCACGTGTGGACCTGCTCCCACGACTTCCACCACTTCCCCAATACCAGGGACTTCCATCGTGACGGCTTCGAACACCCACTCCGAGGGGGCTAAGCCTGGGGCAATGCAGCCACGACCAACAGGAGGCAAAAGCATGGAAAGCAAGTCACTCAGCAGTGACGATGCTAAAGCTCAAGGTCAGAGATGTGTTTTCAAGTTCTTTACAGATTATGCTTTTACTGCCTTCTCACACCGCTTAGAAATATGGATAATTAAAACAGTCTAAAATTTATATATATTGGAAATCTTAACGAAAAACCATTAATTCAATCGGCATAGTTTCATGCATTCTTAGTATCGTTTCAGTTTCTAGTGAACATATGATAAGGCTCGCAAGTCAAAGGTTGGTCATATTTGCAGGGAATGTAGCCTAGCGAAAAGATGCAGGCTTTTGTAGTTGTTTTCCTTGCAGGAGTTGTAGCAGTGATGATATTTCCAATATGTTCTTATGGTTCTGTTGAAATTCTAGAAATGTCGTAGTAATGTATTCATTATTAGGCTCTTAGGCGCATTTAAAGATTATTTAGTTTTGAGTTTCATAATTTACTTAAAATATATGCATAGTATCTTCCAAATTAACACGATAAGATTCTCATACATTTACCCGTTTCAGAAATGCAAAGGGACGGTGAGACTTACGAAAGTTGTTTTGATTTAAATTAGATGATTTGCAGGCTGACTAATTATTGTAAGATCGCTTTGTACTGCTGAAGAGGCTGCAGTCGTGGTTGCAAACTTAATAATTAATGTTTCTCTAATATGAGCTTGCATTACACTTAATTGCGTAAACGAATTCAGTTCCATTTAGAATTTTGCCCATTTATTCAATGGAAACTAAAAGAACTTGGCAAAGAAAAACAAGCTAATGTTGATAAGTAATCAATTACAATTGATCCCATAAACACAGCGCATCTTTTTCCACTTCAATGAGTTTTTTGAATACATATTTAACTATACTTTATCTAGACCATAAACTCAAAAACGTTATGATTGTTATGATTACTAGTAGATATTTGCTAAGAAAATACGTGCACAATGAAGCTCATGGAATATTAATTGTTTGTGGTTTTGCCCGACATGTTATACAGCTTTAACTTAGAACATACTGCTTGTAGGAATGCTTATAGAACTTGAGACGACACTTGTAGGCTTATTCTCTTACGGCTTCCGGCTTATATGAGTTGCTGCAGTTAATTCTAGATAGTCGTTTTGCCTTCTTATCAGGTTTCTGGCTCTTGTTTTGGTAGTGCCTTTGTATTGTTAGTGCAGCTCTTAGGGCTAGTAGAGGATACTTTACTCCAAACCAGAAGCGAAATAAACACCTATTCTAATTTACATTTCACTCTTTCACAATTGCGAGTGACGCGATGCAACGCCGCTTCCTTTTTCCTCATATTTTCAGAAAATTCTCCAAACTTTACAGCAAGTGATCCTAGAACAGCATTTCTCAACTTCTGATGGCCCATGCTACCCCCCCCCTTCCTCCGTATCGTTTTACACTCATGGGACCGCCCTTATTAAAACTCTGACTTAGTGTTGATGTTTTACTAGAACATTATAAATCAAAGTAAAACTTTGACTGAATAATTCAATCAATGAGGTACTTTCTTTTGATCTCGTCTTGTCCCCTTAATTATATATCCCAAGTTTCTTCATCCTGAATCGCAGTTTTTCGGTGTTTGCTCGGGGCTCCCTCGGTCGAAGTCATGCGCCCGGAAACGCTGTCGTGGAAGCTAATTTGATGATATCTTACCACACTAGCACCCAGTGGTACCCGTAGCAGAGTCAGTCATAATTACCAATAATATTTGTTGAGGGATAAGTTGTATAGAACAAATCACTTCAGTTATCTATTCATCGTTTTCTCTTGTCTTTGTGCGGGTGGTGAATCTTTCTGACGATCTTCTGCTCTATGTAGCTCTTTCCTCTCTATTCACAGATACTTCCTTTGCCATCTACCCATGAACANTCATATTTTCAGAAAATTCTCCAAACTTTACAGCAAGTGATCCTAGAACAGCATTTCTCAACTTCTGATGGCCCATGCTACCCCCTCCCCTCCCTCCGTGTCGTTTTACACTCATGGGACCCGCCCGTATTAAAACTCTGACTTAGTGTTGATGTTTTACTAGAACATTATAAATCAAAGTAAAACTTTGACTGAATAATTCAATCAATGAGGTACTTTCTTTTGATCTCGTCTTGTCCCCTTAATTATATATCCCAAGTTTCTTCATCCTGAATCGCAGTTTTTCGGTGTTTGATCGGGGCTCCCTCGGTCGAAGTCATGCGCCCGGAAACGCTGTAGTGGAAGCTAATTTGATGATATCTTACCACACTAGCACCCAGTGTTACCCGTAGCAGAGTCAGTCATAATTACCAATAATATTTGTTGAGGGATTAGTTGTATAGAACAAATCACTTCAGTTATCTATTCATCGTTTTCTCTTGTCTTTGTGCGGGCGGTGAATCTTTCTGACGATCTTCTGCTCTATGTAGCTCTTTCCTCTCTATTCACAGATACTTCCTTTGCCATCTACCCATGAACAATCAATTTTTGCGGTGGTAATAGATTTAAAAACCGTCAAATTTTGGGGTTCAAATAATTAGCTATCAATGGTCTATGTATTATTAGCCTCTATGTATTAGAGGTTGATTTTAATCCTGAGACCATTTGTCCTCCATTTTGAGTTTGGTTCTGGAAAATAGTTTACAAGTTAAACTTGTTTTCGTTTCACAGAGAAGTACTTACTTATGAGCATCAAATAGGGTCGTGATAAGTAATATGGAGGCTTATATTCTTTAGCATACATTTTGGAACCACCACAACTGCTTCAATTTCTGAAAATATTTATAGCGCCCTTCCCCTAAATGCATATAAATGATTTCTGAATCTAATCTTTGTGTTTCATCTAAAAAGTTTGGTATGCCTTGACCTATTATTGAACTGCCTGATAGGTCATCTAGGAAATGTAAACTATATTTATTTGAATAATTATATTATTTCGCAAGATTGCAATGTTCCACGCAAGTCTTTTATTTCTGTAGACTGACTTTTCGGTATGGGCTTAAGAAGGTTTAGAATACCTTTCCAATTCAATAGAACTTCTTCTTTGAATGTTGACTCGAACCTTTAAATTATGTTACTATGCAAAAATCGCTTGCTTCGACACATGCATGAAGCCTGCAGACTGTGCATGTCAGTCCTCTTTGGCGATGACCATTAGCATTTTGTTTCTTGAATTGAGCTGCACATTCAGTATTGAATATTGTCAAACATCAGTAACGCTTTGTCCTGGATCCTAGACATCCTAGTTTAAGTTGCGATTGTAACTAAAAAAAATTCTTTATGTCGAAAACGATCGCACAACAGTAAATATTATCACTAGTTTTGGTCCTGGATGTGGGGCTTCTAAATTTGTTTTTATATATGCACTAACCGTAGGAGCCATTTCAGGTGAAAAGGATTATTCTCATTACTCGTCTACTAATACACATCAAAATTAAAAACTACAATATATTTTAAAGTGGTGCTGTGAACTCATTTTTACTGCATCCATATGGAAGTTGCCTTCACTGTAAACATAGTATTATCCGTCTCATAACTTTTATGCCTGTCATCTGCCTTTTAATTTAATGGTGAAAAAATGTCGTTGAACAACTAATAACTGCAGCTCTCTTTAATTTATAATTGCTAGTTAGTCCTGCAATTGTTGGACTGCAGTTAATTTAATAGCCTTTGGAGCGTCAATCTGTTATGGCACGGTTAAAATTTTGTAAACACTGCCAGAGGTTGCTAGTTATGCCGGTCCTATAAACTTGTCAGTTTTACTCTGATTAAGCCAGTGGATTATCAAACTGAGTGCCTTTATAGAGTCTCGACGCACTATTGAATGGGTCCTCTGAATTACTTTATTGAGTTCGCGCTTGTGTTTGTCACTTCAGGTCTACCTGATTGGTCCATCTCTACATCTTCCAACACCTCATAAAATGCAGTCGTGTCTTGCGCTATCAGTCATCGCAAATTTTGATAAGATGTCGCTAAACATCTAGCATCCTCTGGCGCTATGCATAAATTCTTTTTTTTGTGCATGACAAGTCGGTAATTAGATTTGCTTGCATGCGTGTTTCTGAAAGTTAAATTTTTTTGATATGTTATCTGAGTTGAACTTTCTATCCACAGCATTGCATGCCGACACTAAATTAAGTAGAAAACTAACTAGTTATAAGTTGGAAAAATCCGACTGCTCTATCGTGCACCTGCGATGCTATTCCTACCAGGAGCTTCAAAAATAAAATTTATCTTCGTTTCATTTTGCGAGAACAAACACACCCGAAATTTGTTATTTATGTTTTTGTACCATTTGTTGAGGAGACGCTACAAAATCTGAATTTGCCACGGAACAATTTTCCACGATATAAGTTTACAATTTTTCTAATGGTTTTTCGAGCTTATTAGATCAATCTATAAAAACGGCATTGAATTTAGTTTTCCTTTACGGTATGATCTACAAATAGTAAAGTTCGAACAACAATCCATTAACAATATCTAATCACTATATTTTAATTAAACAATAGTGGCGAAGGTAAGCTACTCTACGTTTGGCATTGTCTTTATTGATTCAAATGTTGAATCAGTGACATCACACTCGACGGATCTTTCACCACGAACACATGGGGGATCCTTCCATCCTCATAGCTTTTTATTCATGAGTCTTATTACACTCGATTACAGTATGAGGGGGCTTTGTTAGGGTCCAGCACCTGTTGATTGTTTTTAATAAATCTAAATCGAATCATTTTTCATCTGACCAGATTACACAAAGAGATCAGTTCTTCTTGGAACTGAGCGAAAAAATGCAGGCCAACAGCCTGGATTCTTTGTTTGTTAGACTGAGAATTCGTGTAAGGTGCCGCTTGTAGGCCTCCCGTTTCATATATTTTCGCAGAATTAGCCAGAAAGTTCCGTAGCTCAAGCCCAACATGTTTACAACATGCATAAACTAAGATTTTGAATTTGTTAAAAAAAATTAAACTGTGTTTAGGTTCTTTAATGCCACAAACTTCTTGTCAGTGGGTGACCTGAGGTCGAACTGAAACTGTTTAGTTAAATCTCTCCATAATTCTAATTAATCCTAGAATATTTGGCTCTAGACGTAAACGGTTGGAAAAGAATTTTATCCTTAATATCTTTTGGACCAGTTTGATGCTCTGGGATTGTCCGAATGGGAAGATAATAAACTGTGATTGTTGATCAGTAAGTGGGAAATTTTGTTTTAAATAATAACTTTGGCTGTGTATTAGGGACATGTTTGAACACTTTCAAGTTGAAATAGTATGAACTATAAAAACTCATTTTATACAAAAATGTCCGACCTCTGCGTTAGCACAAGCACCCTCGTTTTATGAAAATATAAAGATTAAATATTTTTAATGAATGACTGCTATTGTACTGTTATTTGAGGATCATACTGTATAATTGCAGATTAAATTTTCACCAGAGAACCATCGTATTTTTGTGTTGTGAATGAGTTTGGAATTACGAATCATATGAGAAACGTGTATCATAAAATGCTGCACTTCATGCAAAGATTTTTAATTGGGGAATATTTCATCCATGCTACCAGTTGTATCACGATTAAAAAAGTTCTATTTACATATCATCTTTACATACTTTTATTATTATGTCCAGAATGGGAACTGTAAAAAATTAGAAATAAGGTGGTATTCCTTAGTAAGAAAGATACATTCATGGCTAATTAAACTCTTTACGACAATTTCAAGACTGAGTGATCCGTATCTGTGGTTCATAAAACTACATAAACTAGCAACCTGTAGCGAGTGCTCCGATGTTTCAATAATTAATAAAAGACGTTCCAGATACAAGTTACCATCCTTAGGGGATTCAAAACATGCAGAAACTACCACGGAAAACTCCTGCGGATGTCCCCTTATTTTCTCTCACACAGATTCGCTCATTTCGGCTGAAATTTAACGTTTCGAGGGTCGCACTAGAATTGAAGTAGATCCTATCTCTCTATTTAAATTACTGAGTTATTATATTCGTTGCATATATAAATCATTGAACTCTCGACTAATTGGAGAAAAATAAAAACTTGGCAGTCTTCATTTAATATGAACCTTGAGCTACCTTGTGCTGCATCAGCAGAGATGGTTGTAGAAATCTCTAGTTGGTTGGCTAGTTTACCAATACTATTTTTTCTCAACACGGATAATTGATCTAATTTGAGTTTTTTCCGTTTTGGTTTCCACTTTGTCCTTCTAATCTTTGAGCATAAAAGTATCTCGTGAGTCTCGATGTCAATCAATTATGTATTTATTTTCGAAATAATAAAATTCATTGAGTGAAATAGTCTCATCAAATTTGCACACATTTGGTTGTGCTCACACTCCCGGACATGTGATGATTGTGTGGCTAAAAGCGCAATCAAGCATCAAGTTCATTTGAAAATTGATTTTTTATTACTGGAATTTTTCATTTATATTGTTCCCTTGCCATGAAAACAATTGAGAAATTTTTGGGTACGACACATGTGTTTCTTATATAAATTGTGTTCAAAACTATATATAAATGCCATTTACGTTTTGTCCTCATTTGAATTTCTTTGTTTTCACAGTTTGTCAATTTCTTTCGTCGAGTAAGACGTTGCCTT
>VCRD01005949.1:0-19641 GCA_006783055.1 Trinorchestia longiramus
TCCATCGCTGGAAGCATAATTGCTATTCTTAAATGTCAGCATTAAGAATATAAAAACCATAGTGTACGCTTTTTTCTTTTTATTTGTCTTTGCATAGCAAATAGAATTGAACTTTGAAGTTGATATACGTTATGACTAAGCAATAATTTGCTCATAGTGACATTTGTCTTAAAATCGGTAGATTATATGAAAAACATGAGTAAGATACACCGATCATTATGACAAATGCAAGGTACTCTGATAAATATTGCAAATGAAAGACTCGCTGCAACAGGTCCTTATTATAATTTTACAAAATCTCTGCTCTCCGTGGTTTTTTGCTTATATAACTTCTTATTTTATCATGTCACCCGAGGAATAAGTTCTATTTTATAATATTTTGGTAATTTGATGCTTCTTGTAGGTCTTCGTCAACTATCTTGAGGTATTCTTTGCTACTCTTGAAATCAGAAGTGCTGTTTTACGAGTCGGCTGTGCGTCTACTTATAAGCTTCTGTCTTCATTTTTATCTCTGTCTTCCTCTTTTAGAAACCGGTGTGCCGTACAGCAGACTTCTTGTTCGAGTGTATGTGCTTCATTTTTATTTTCACCTCAACTTTCCGCCAAGATACTGTAGCAGACTGTGCCACCTTATACGTTTACTACTATTCAATATTTTCAGTGCTTCAACTATATTTTACTAAGCTTCACTGTGATGCGTTCGTTATTTAACGAGGCCGATGGGGAAACCCAAGTTTAATAATTTAAATAGTATTTCGGCACCTAATGCTAAGTCTCACCTTACGTAATTGATACCATGGGTGGGCCTAAGCATCTTAATTTAACACTGTCTCCTTCAAAGCATCACATTTAAATGCATTTTAAAGTAAATAAATCTGGTTTGTATCGTACGAAAACTGTACGTGCTTCGACCGTTTAAACGATATCAATTCGGCGTCATACTTCCGGCTGCTTCGTCATGAGAGTTACTTTGTGTGTAATAGCGACTTTTTTCACTCTTTGAGTAGTGGTCACAGCAAAGTATTTATTATTTCAAAAGAATGATTCAAAAGAGAGAAGGAATTAAATCAGATCTGCCCCCCTGAGCATAACGCTCGCTCTCACATTCGTGCGCTGCTGCAGCTAGGAGGCAGAAAGACGGGCGCCTGGACTTCACTCCTGACTCCATGTTGCCTGCACTGCAGGGCGTCCTGCAGGTCTGCAATGATCTGCTAGCCATTATTAAGGTGAGGTATTCCTACTCCTCTTAATTATATCTGCTCCATTATTAAGGTGAGGTTTAATATTGCTCTTAATTATCTCTGCTCCATTATTAAGGTGAGGTTTTCCTATTGCTCTTAGTTATCTCTGCTCCATTTTGAAGGTGAGGTCTTCCTACTCCTCTTAATTATCTCCGCTCCAATAGTAAAGTAAGGTCTCCTTACTCTTCTTTATTATCTCCGCCTTCGTATTACTGATTACATTGGGCAGTTTTTGTCTTTTCTGCGCGTAACGTTTTTTCTCTCCTGTATTATATGTATCGCTGTAAAGGTAAAAAGGAGAATGAATTCTCAAATACTTTATGTTCAACAATATGAGTCAATCTTGATTCAAAAGTACTGAAAGCTTCTTTAAAACTGTCTTTTGTAATGGTCATACCTTATATTTTAGCTGTACTGTATATTATTTTTCAGCCAATTTTAAGTAGAAGGATTTTGCAACGCTTTCAAAATGCAAAATGGGATGTCATTGAACTAGCGACAAATATCAACGCATGAGAACAATACATCAAATGCTATGTTGTAGATTATTTAATTGCGTAGCTGCGATCATTATAACATGTATGATATGACACAGGAAACAAACTTACTGTTACCAGACAGACTGCAGACTGCTGCCAAACTCTGAGAACTGCAAGGTTATAAGTTAATCTTCCGAGTCCTGAGCCAGATTGATCAAACTTGATGAAAACTTTATGAACTGTGTTGTTCATGCCTATTAATGAATGTCGAAGAATTTCAGAAATCAATTTTAGTGATGGAGACTTCAAAAACGCGTTGAGTCTCTAGCTTAGAAAATACATATAAATAGTATGATATAATGACTCTTAGAAGAAAGTTAGAGGGGACGGAGGCGTCCCTTTAGTTCTCAGTCGGTTAAATAATGAGGCATATAATAAAGGTAAATTTCAAAATAACAATCTGTCGTATGAATGTACTAATTACCCAACTAAGCGAACTCATTTCTTTTAACCCGCTTGTTACACGCAATGATATGTACACACATTCAGGCCCGCGACTACAACGTTATGCAACCATTTGTGCTGTTGTCTACCACAGTCGCTGATTATGTAGGAAACTAACATAGGCGTAGAAATGTTTTCTGCCGTGCTGCTGTAACAAATTTCTGCAGAATTTCCATTGCTATGTTTTCTCATCTGCAGAAATGTTTTTGTTAACACTGGGTCTGAGGTTTGTTGTTCCCTACTAAAGACAAATAAATAATAATCGATTATTTGAATTCCTGTTCCTCTACAACAAATTATTGATCAATTGTTAAACGCTCATGATAGATTGTCTGAAATTGTTTTTTCTCCGTCAACTACCTTTCGTTTTTTCGTCAATAGTTCATCAGAAAGCTATCAATTTGTTGTAAGCGATTTAAACAGATTATATCTAGTTCACAGATAAGCTGATAAATGATCGTCCGTAGCATGTTCACCGCCAGTTCTGAGCCCTGAGTCCTCTGCCAGTTCTGAGCTCTGAGTCCTCTGCCAGTTCTGAGCCCTGAGTCCTCTGCCAGTTCTGAGCCCTGAGTCCTCTGCCAGTTCTGAGCTCTGAGTCCTCTGCCAGTTCTGAGCTCTGAGTCCTCTGCCAGTTCTGAGCTCTGAGTCCTCTGCCAGTTCTGAGCCCTGAGTCCTCTGCCAGTTCTGAGCTCTGAGTCCTCTGCCCGTTTTGAGCTCTGAGTCCACTCGTTCTGAGCTCTGAATCCTCCCCTGACAATCACTAGTCACCATTATTCATACGATGCTTCAGTGAGCTGTTGTGGACTCGCTCGGTTAATTGTACCAGTCAGAGATTGTTGCTGCCACTAATGCATATTAATGCATAGGAGCTACTAATGCATATTAATGCATTGTAGCACTAATGCATATTATCATTTTCACTGTACTTACCGTGGGAAAAAAGTCACAATTACACACACACACAACACCTCCTACGACGAAACTTAGTGTCCAAGTGACGCATGACGCCGTATTGATGACGTCTAAACGGTCAAGACAAGTGTAGTTCACGTACGGTTCAAACTAGACGCGTTCATTTGAAGTGTAGTAAATATGATACGTTAAGAGAGAAAAGATTAACATTGCATCTCTTGCCCGATATCAGGACGTGCAGGAGGCGCAGGTCACAGTGACGGGTGAATGGGCGGCACTGGTCAGGCTTCCCAGTTCCAACAGCCTCAAGAATGCTGCCACTCAGGTACTTGATTGCCACTTCTGCTTCTTTTCTTGCGCCTCGTATTGTGTTCACTCTCATTAACCATCGCAGTCTAGCTGGCCGCTGCTCCTGTTGAGCACAACCTCGTATTGTGTTTACTCTCGTAAACCATCGCGGTCTGGTCGGCCGTTCTGACTCCTGTTGTGTAGAATCTCATATTTTCATGGTCGTATACTGTAGTGGTTTGTCTGCTTCGCCTCATATTCAGAATATTGTTTTTTCATGCAGAGTAACCATCGTTGTTTGGCTATTTTTCTTAGCATATCATATTTTCACGCTCTTATAACATATTGCATGTCACGCCCTGTGACAGAAAAATGAAAGTTTAGGTATTACTTGAACAACGTATCATTAATAGCACTGAATCACACGACACAAGAAACACACATTAGAATCAGAGCATTATTAAGTTTAGTCGCAGTTGAAAAGAGTATTCACTAAGAATAAAGTTCACTTAGGTCATGCCGTTCTGCATCGCTGACATCATCTTCCTTTATGGTCTTCAAAAGCGAATTGGCTTTGAAGTGAACTGAAGCCAACGTCTTTGTAGTCAGTCGGCTTCTTAGAGGCAGCAATCAGAAATAAGACCATGCACTCAGAAGCAATTTGACAATTGGCTTCCCATCTTTTTGTTCTCAACTCTAGCATAAAAAGTTTCAGGAGCCTTCTAATTTTTTCATACCCATTAAACTTAAACAAAAATAATTTTTATTTCATTTTTGAATTTTTCTCAAGAACTTAATATTGATTTCTATTTATACTTTGCCTCGATATAGATCACTTTTTTAATAATTTAGAACCTAATCCACAATTTCCAACTACGTACCAGTCATTTTGTACTTCCCAACAAATCGTAAAGTGCAAGATTTTTCAATTAAATTTTCTGCTCTCTTCAAGAGATCATAAGGGATCATGGAGAGTCTGATGAGATTTTGTTTTGCCATAGAACCCGGTTATCGAGGATCATGATATTTTCCAAGATATTTAAGCTCTCCAAGGAATTCAGAACGAAGATAAATGACATGCACCGTGAGATTTTGTAATAACATAAGAATTAAAGTGAAAAAGGAACCTGAGATTTGCGATCAAAGTTTGTGCTTACCAAAGAATCAAAGCATCCAAGAGCAGTGGACTTACGCTCAGATTTTTGGCCCCTCGGAGACGAAATTGAAAGCTCTCTGAACAATCAAAATATGGTTGAGAATATGATCTCAACAGGCAGGATTTCGTCAAAAACACGGCAGGATTACGAGTATATTAATTTAGTCAAAATAAACGGCAGGATTATATCCATTTCGTCAAAAACACGGCAGGATTATATCAATTTAGTCAAAAACACGGCAGGATTATATCATAAAGCACATTGAATTACAAGTAGAGTTGTCTGCAGCTAGCTGTAGTTCACTAAAGACTGGTTTGCGAAGTTTATAGAGATGGCCTCTTTCACTCTTGCAGCCGGTAAACTTTTGCTAACTACAAAAATAGGCACTCTTGCACCCCTCAAAGTCTTTGGGTATATGAACTATGAAGCCACACTGCTATTGTAGGAAAGAAGTCGGTCAGGGTGGTGATATGAATGTATTTCACACTGTTAGTCGCAAAAGCAATTAAGATATTTCCAGGACTCAGACAAAAGCTGTACCGACTCGAGACCAAAAAGGTGCTCTATAGTCTATAGAGTAAGAAGTGACTCCTATTGTGTTCAGAAGAATTATTCTATGTTTGTATTTAGTTAGCGTTTTTACATTTAAATTTCGAGTGTTTGTTATTCATAGCACAAAGCGTTGGCACTACAATGAGCAGACTGGGCTTTATTGTCAGTTCTTACGTTCCGTATTGAAATATAACAAGTGTCTGAATTTACTTTAACTTTTATTTCTTCTAATTATCTATAGTATTGCGTACCATGGTATATTCATCCTAGGTATGCTCGTACTAACAGGGACTATCATGTTAATGCAACTCAAGAAATGTGCCCGCCCTATTCGATGTTACTTAACTCTGTAGCTCTTTCCTTCGAGTTGCAGTTGTTTGATACGAATTACATCTTGCGATTCTCAGCTACTTTGATTGGCTCCGTAAACCAGAGCTTGTGGTCAACACTTGCTGCACGTTATGAACAGAACGATTTACACTTGTGTATGTCTACTAGCTCCTGTTTTTAATTCGCAATAATTGTATGTAGGAACTACTGCTGAGACTTCCTGCTTAGCATTCTTCGGAAACTGAAATTTGTCATTCCTTCTGTTGTTATTAAATTTTCTGCTTACAAATAATATTAAACGTTTTTAGAGCCTATAAGCACCAACCTTTTGTTTCCTTATTAGGAATATTATTTCTAGTTCTCGTTTCCTATTTCTAGAAAAGTAGTTTTCTGCATAAGTTATGATTTTGTAATTATAATTTATAATTCACATCGTTTTCTTGGAGAAAGTGTCGTGTTTTATGTCACGTTCAGAATTTCACCAACTTATTGAGAGGAAGCAGCGTTTCAAGATGTATTTTTAAACTGCAGCCTGCGTTTACATTTTGATATTACATCGTTTTCATGAGAATACGCTGCGCAATTAACAGTACAATGAAGTTTTGTGGGACGTTTGAGGTGAAGTGTGCAAGCATCTACGAGTATCCAATTTAAGTTCTGTGCACAAAATGGCTTGGTATTTACACTAAATTACTTTGAAGTTGTCTTTTACAGAAGCACCAATCAACATTCAAATGAGGCCTGAAGCTCGAGAGTTAGACTGTTTCCTCCGTGCTTTACAAACTCGACCATTTGTGTGGTAAAGGTGGTCTTCTTGTTGCAAAGAGGTGTTGATATATATATTCTCCCACTGTTTCACCTTTTGTCATGAATGACTACAGTAAGCAACCCTTCGTTTTTATTTCTTCATTTATGTGGAATTTTTTATTTATTTTCTCCTTTCATTCTTTGTTTTTCAAGTAGTTGTTTACTATCATTAGGTCACTAACTATTCGCAAAACAGGTAGATGAGTTTTGTGCACAGAGATGCCATGTTACTGGTTTCTCAAGTAAAGTGCTCACTGAAAGCCATCAGCCATTATCACTTGAAGACTTATTACTCATCAGTAACATTGATTTCAGGAATATGTTCTATGTTTAGTTTCATTGAGAGGTACGTCTTTTCTTACCTTTTTTTTAACAACCACCGTTTCGTGAGAGAGGCCGGCGTACTGTGCTCCAACCTAATTAATGAGTGTCTTTTCTGTCTTAACAGTCGACTTCATTTTACTTTTCCAGCCTCCTCCATTTAATTGTTCACCTCCTTTAAATTCTTCGTAGTACTATTTTAAATTTCTTTGAGCTGGTTTCCAATACAACCCCATAAATTGTCCTCACGACTACAATACATTACTCAAACAAAAGTCATGCCCGAATTTTTGTTAACTTTGCGAACGTTGTTACGCTGGTAGGTGCTGCGCGTGCTCACAGCGTACGACTTCAACGTGTTTTCCCGCCGTAACAGCGACCGCTGGAGTCGACAGAAGGAAGATTTTCGGCGGGCCGTTCAACATTGGGAAGAATTCATGATTGCGGCTCTCAGAAATTGTTTCTCCGACAGATTGTGAGTGCTTTCCAATAGCCCAAGTAAACGTGCCTGCTTGCAAATCAGTGCTGAATTTTGTCTAGAATACCGCCTATACCATCCATTATATGTATATAATGTTGAACTCACTTTCGAGTATGGGGTTTAGATTGCTCAACAAGTGACTTCGGTCTCATACATTCATTAAGGAATATTCAAATCTATTTTTTAAATTATAAGTAGTAGATAATTTTTTGCTAAGTTTCTTTGCGGTAAGTCGTCATTTCCGCGTGAGGACGCTTCCTCTGTCTTGGGCCTTCATGACAAAACTAAGATCATTATTGACAGTTAATTGGCCTACCAGTCTTCGTTCGGCAAAGTAATACATCTTAAGTAATTGGGTTCTTTCGCAATGATGAAGGGTCAAAGTGTGTTCCAAACTCGCGAAAGGAAAATGTACCTATCACCTATCATTAGGTATGATATTTAATGTTCTCCATTTGAAAAGCCGTGTTACAGATGTAGTATATAATGACAGTACGCCCTATTTAAGAAAGAATTATTGTAACTCTGAATGTTCGATATAGGTGTAGTTAGAGGTCGCGGAGACAGGGAATACGGATGTCACTGAACGTTTTAAAACAAAAGAAAGTTTTGTTTCTTAATTTTCGCTAAAAATTAAGAATACGATTGTGTTAATTCCAATTATTCGAACTTTTCTTGCCTCTTTCAATGGCAATAATCCTGAAATGCAAACTACAGGCATGTAGCCATAAAGTTGGTCCTTCTGAGACTAGCAGTTTGGCTCCGACACAACGCAAGGTCTGTGAGTGGCCGCCGAATGTTAATGAGTCTGGACAGGGGAGCTCAAAACTTTTTCTCCTACGATGAACTTTCATATCCAGGACTGTCCTTTGCCGAACTGTTCTATGCAGAACTGTCTTGCACAGAACTGTTCTATACAAAACTGTTTTATACAGAACTGTTTAATATAAAACTGTATTATACAGAACTATTTTATACAGAACTGTAAAAAACAAAACTGTCCTATAGGCTGGGATGAACGCCTCAAATAATTTTAATACATTCTTACTTTTGAGTGCACATGCGAATATGCAGTACATCCATCAAGGTGATTATTTCCACTGCATATATTGCCCTTTCTGAGTGTTTCAATGTTTTTTTTTTAACATAACCCAATATTGCTCATTCTAAGTCTCACACAAAACGCACGTTCTAGCTGACGTGCGTTTGTATGTATGGCGGAAAAATTATTTAGTCACTTCAACGAATCAAAGCTGGGTTAGCCAGCTTTATAAATCATTGAATACGACACTGGTGACCGTGTTCAGAGTTCAGCTATTTCGTGTAAAAGTATATATGCGTTGATCAACTAATGTATTAGGGCTGTTTGTTGTAATCTCCAATGGGCTATAAAAAAGAAAAATTTACAAACCGTAATAATTTTATTACCTAAAATACTAAAGGGTCTTGCTTATTTTTACTGTAGGCTACAGTAGCGAGTCTTCAACGTGTCGATAAGGTGGTCAACACCAAACGAAGGTTTACAACCAATGAACTTCCTAAAGAATTTCCAGATATTTCAATTTCTGTTTTGTACACAACCGTTCGAGATCTCGGATATCGGAATCTGTGTGCTCGTTGGGTCCGGGCCCGTTGTGTCTGTCATGATGCATCTCTCCTCACTGGTATCTAACTTCATTGAAGAAGGCATCGAGAAGTTTGTGTCACGATATGACAAATGCTTTAACTGCTTTGGTAATTATGTAATGAAATAAGTAAGACCCTGTAGTGCTTTAAGTAATAAATTTTTAGGCCATGTAAATTTATTTATTTTTTATAAACCACCAGAGGTTTAAATAAACAGCCCTCGTATATTGTTTAACACGTTTGTTGCGATGCGACCCACCGGTGGGTCACTCAGGTTAGGTTCTGTAATTTTTTCAAAGCTTTCTAGTGACTGTGTATGTACAAAGTAAAGATTTGCACCAGCTAGGCAATCGCAACAAACGTGTTAAGCAAGATATATCTGCTCTGAATTCATATTAATAATAAGAATTGGTAATAACCGCATTTCAATATCCAGAACCTCGGAACTCGTGCCTGCAGTAGCGGGAGTTTTACGTAAGTCTCCGTGCCGTGCCTCCTTCAGGCAACTCCTCACCGCCAGGCTTCCAGATCTCCTCAACGACTTCCACCATCAAGTCAAAGGCATCACTCAAGATTTCAAGGTATGTCTTACGACCGTCTGGGTGTATCTTCAGATTTTACAAGTAGGGTCCTTGAAATTTATTTCAGTTGGTCAAAAAAGTACAACAGCAATGAAAGTCCTTTATATGTAAGAGTTAACTATAGCTTAAGTACTTTTCTCTAGATACATATGTACGTTTTAGATGAAGAAACTATTTTGGATACATCTTCCATTGACTAGGTCTCTAAATATATAATGTAATGATAATTAAATTCAACACCCCTCAACCGTTTCTGCTTGGCTCACTAACGTTTAAGTCTGGATGTAAACTGAACAGCCGACTGACTGAGTGCGTTTTGCACAAAGCTACGCAGCAAATTCACAGCAGATTACACCACTTCCAAGCCACTCCTTCGTCTGCAATTGTTCACCTCTTTAATTTCGTGTTAGCTCCTTTGTTCCTGCAAGTCATTGTTAATTTCATGGAGATCTTCAAGCATCAAAAGAAGTAAGGAATTAAAAGTTAATTAATAATGTAGGCTTCTTTCATGATCTTATATTAAATGCGTCGGAAATGTACCGTCGTTTCTTCGGAATATTTCCTATCATCTCACTTTTGTTCATTTTGTACATTTCTAGTTTTCATTTTTAGTCAATCATTTGTTAACAAATTCTTTTTCCATAGTCTTCAAATTACTTTAAAGTAACTAATCTATGGTTAATTAGTGAACACTTACATTTAACTGAAAATAGAAGTTATTCCAGTCCCTGGTATTGAATTTCTGTGCCGCCCAGCCCCTGCTATGATATTCGGCGCATGTTCACGTCCTCTGGACAACATTACTGAGGCTTCGTTGCATCTGCGAGGCATTCAGTCTTCGCCTCGTGCTTTGCTGAATGTTTCTTTCATCTCAGATGCTGTTGTTGGACTTTGATGCTCAATTCGTAGCGACGTCTGGGAATTTCGATACGGTCTTGCTTGGCAAAAGCGTATCGAAACCGTATTTATACAGTGCCAAATCAGTATCAAAAATTAAATATTGAAGCAATACTTAAATTCGTGACCCGAATCAAAAACTAGACGATTTTCAATGATAAATCTAAGTTGGAGAATTCATTTATTTAACTATGAAAATCAATCGCTAATATGCGCTGATTTCTTTGACATCATTCCAATGCTAAATACCTGATGTGACGCTGGCAGCGCCTTAATACTTAATGACATATAATATACATATACTCTTTGATTAGCTTTGGATATTCTTTTTCCTCATATTTCTTTAGTTTACGGACATAGTTTTTACAAAGTTAACCATTATTTCTCTCTATCGTTTCTTATTTGTCAACGCTATTTATCTTACAATATTTTAATAGCATGAATTCTGTTTTCAATTACGTTCGTTTGTTTCTATCTCTATTTTATGATATATCATCTTGTAATGTAATTTGCATCTGAAAATTAATTTGCATCTAAATATGATATAATTGAAAACTCAAAATGCTCCTATAGTAACCACGAACATTGATTGCAATATGTTCTCAAGATTGAGTTGTGATGATCTTGATTCTGCAACTAATTCATGAGAATCCTGAAATTATGATCTGAAATACTTTAAATTTCATATCGCTCAACTCCTATCCAATATCATCATCATGGTTCATGCCTTGACTCTTCAACCTTGGCATATCTTTTATGAAAACTACGAGAAAAATTACACATTGTAGAAATTTAACTTATAGGTCGATATTTCACTTCAATTTTTTCTTTTGCCCTTTGACACCATCATTGTAGTGTAATTTTTCTTTCCCTTAACGGGCTTTCGTCAGTATATTGTTACTTATTGATCTCGTTATTTGACTTCCTGCATTTGTGTTACGATAAAAAATTATCCTCTTTATGCTAATGAATTGAAGTGGGTTATCAGAAATTGAATACCATCAAATATGGCACTTTTTATTTTGTTAAAGATCTGTTGACTCCGATCCTGCGATGTAGGAATACATCCAGAAGTCTGCTATGTTTGCTTTTTTTTCTCAGACAAATCCTCCTATATGACATTTGTCGTTTAGAATTTTCTGTGGCTTTTGATTTACATCTGCAACACTGAACTGCCAAGTTACAGCTGTTAATGAATCCAGCTGGGGTAACTCCTTCATTACGTTGTAACCTTCTGACGCTCACTCTTTCATTCGTATCTCACTGTCATTCGTAATCTATGTCTACAAGATATTCCAAAGTTATCTGCTCAATGAGCCAACCTAGAGCAAAAATTGCGTGTTGATTGAAGTAGCTCGACGTGTTAGATAGTTCCTACACAGCTTCCTGTAAAACACACTCCAAGTAAGTTGAGTGCTCTGAGCAGAGTTTACTCTGAGAAAATGCCCTGTAGAGGGAGAGTAAATTCTTCATTGAAGGAAGGGGGCTCTGAAACAGTAACCCAAATCCGAGAAGTCATCCAGGTCTCGTTAGCGTGGCATAACTTGGCGGATGTTCGGCAACTTGCTCAACTATTTAGTAACTTTAACTTCATAAAAGTTAGCTTATGATAATAGAACGTACCGATATCCTCATGTCTATTGGTCAGCAAGCCGGTCACGGTTTGAAAGTCTCGTAGTTTTTGAGGGTATTGTGTTGTGCTAAATTAATGTTTACGTAAATCGCTATGGCATAGGTGGTATTAAGATTGCATTTACGGTTCCCTCAAAGAAACTAATGCATGTTTATTACATTATAATAAATTGAAGTTTCTTTTGACAGCTTCGAAAAATGTGGCATTTAGTATGAACTTGTGTCTATATTGATATAAGTAATAAATCTTGATTAATTATTCAGGTAATTGTTTATTCATGCTTCTCATTCGTTAATTCATGAAGATAAGTTCACAGTAGTGATCTAATTTCTTCCTCATTTCTAAAGCGTGAATCTCTTTGAGAAAAATATTGTGAAGTAAAGCAACTTTTTCCATCACCACTGAGAAAAAAATACGTTCCTCGTTTGCAATAATTGCATTATTCAATCAGAAAGAAAGTGTCAGAGGCGAGTGCATCATTTTTTACGAAGGAGAGAATATGGCTCTATTGTTTCATTTCTCTCAACTCGAATGAAGAATAAGAGAAAACCTTCATTGGACATCTTTTGGATTGAAAATGACGTAAATATCACAAACTTCGTAAACCTTAGTTTTAGTTAACTAATTAATAAATGCAGGACTTCATTTAAGTTAGTATACTTTACGAATAGTGGTCTTTTTTATGAAGATTCAGCAAGAAGAACCTCTTGCTGGCTGCGAAGCGCCTGTGTCTGGGCGAGTGCGATGGATGACAGCTTACCTCAGCCAGCGCCTCGCCGCCTGGACGACACTCAGGGAGCTCTTTGCTGAGTGCGAGGTGAGTTGGCAGCTGAGAGCAGGACCACAACCTTCTCTGTTCCAGGTTTTTTGTAGGGAATTTGGAGAATATTGATTATTTCTGTACTTCATTTACTATGATTTAGAATTTTGTGCCTACTGGCTTCACGAAGTACTTTGGGGCTCCGTATGATGATTTGCAGTGCCCATCGGAGCAAGGACACAATCTTCCCTGTTCTAGGTTTTTTGTTGGGAATTTGGGGGGACATTGAGTATTTCTGTACTTCATTTACTATCATTTAAAATTTTGTGCCTACTGGCTTCATGAAGTATTTTTTGGCTCAGTACGATGATTTGCAGTGCCCATCAAGGGTGAATGAGACAGTTTAACGGGAACTTTTTCCTTATAAATTAATGCTCCTTTCATTTACACCATATTACTTCGTATGTAAGTGATAATTTCAAGTGATAATTATCGCTTCACCTGAAAAGATCGTTCGCCAAATTCCCTATCTGGGATTTGTGTCTGAAAAATATTCTTAGAAAAAGCGTTGAATAGTGCAATACTCCATTGGCAGGGAAAACAATTAGTCACTTTCAGTGGAAGATGAAGCACGGTGGCAGTGCACAGTCTTGATTGATGGAAACCTTACTTCAAAGCGAGGTCTCCGTGTTCTTGTGCACGCGAAACTAAGGGGAACAAGCTCACCGTAGTTTAGAATTTTTTTAGGAAAAGCAGAACTACTCCCGAACTATGCAGAACTGCGATGATGTACTTCATTCGTACGAAATGCGTGACTTCATACGCGTGATTGATGAAATCTGATGACGTTGTTACATAGTAAGTGAACATTTTGATATTGAATGCAAGGTGCTGCGTACACGACAGTGTATGAGTTTACATTCCGAGCAAGCTCAATAGTTTGCAAAACAATAATTTATTGCGTACGTAAAGGCACGAATCCCCTTACATTGGTCTAACACGTTTCCTTCAGTTTTACTTTTTTATATATGTTTTATACACGCACTAATTTTACGCTCGCTTAACTGGAAATTAATTGTGTAGTTGAAGTTCTTAATTATCACGAGTTCAACGTCCAGGCAGCAAAATATGATATTTATGCACAGCAATCGCTTCTGATATTATTTTGGTTGTTTTGAATTTCCCCTTAGAAAATGCGGAATTACAGAGTACGCTATCACTGGATGCAGTTGTTTTCCTTGTTTCATTTCAACAACTTGTAATTTTCAGTTTGCGCATGTTGTCTGTGATCCAACACCTTTCATGAAATGTTCGTGCAATCGACCAAAATTCTTACTTTGATCTGAGTAAGTATGGAGAAGATGAAAAGTTTATTCCTGAAATTACCGTGAAAGTTTTAACCACAGTTAAGTTTGTTTCCTCAGTCTCATCTTCGCTAGGCTCTTTTAAAATGGAAGAAACTTTACTGTTCTTGCTAAGCATTTAACCTTCTTGTTGTGCAAAGTTGGGCTGCTTAAAAGAGCTGTGGGAGAGAAAATCTTTTACGACATATCTTGATCCATTGTGAAGAGGGAACGCACGGACAGAGTTAAGGCGTTAGACAGAATGACGGGTTTTTTCTCGGCAAACAAATGGTCATAGATGTTTTTCTTGGCTCATTTGAAGATAAATGAAGTCTGTTGTAGTCTTGAATGAAGCAACTTGTTTTCAAAGTATGTTGCGTTAATTGGGCGCTAATATTATAAAGTTATTGCAAAAGTTTTGTTTGAACAAATGGAGTTCTTGTTTTGAAATAAGCTTCCTAAAAGCTATTATGAACGCTTCATAAAAGTATTAATTTCCTAAAATTTAATATGAAAACTGATTGAAATTGTAATACAAAGCAGTACTTCTCACGTTTCCATGGAAATATTCAGCAGCTTTCTACTAACTGTAAAGTCGAAACAATTATTTAAAAAGACTTAGAATAGATCATGAAAGAACTATAGATATATTTTGCGTAAAACCATGATTGCTGTATGAACTGGCTTAATGTTAATTAAATAGATACTCAAGTAATAAGAGTAAGAATTCTTTTGTTGAGAAAGGAAATATTCCTGAAGAGGCTTCATGTAAGCTATGTAGACATGGAGCAAAAAAATGTTGGGAAAATTATAAATTTGAAATAAAAAAGGAGAGAACTGTCAACGCAGTAAAAAGAATGTACTCTCCTCGATTAAAGAGGGGAATTGTGATCTAAACATGAAGTTTTCAAAGTTTTACTCATTATCAACTGTTGCAAAATGAGTCTTCTGGAACGATGAAAAAAGATAAGAATTTATACGATGAGCTGCGTTAGCTGATGAGGCAAGAAATTAGTAAATAACCTTTTATGCTAGTGCTCCTGAAAAGTAATGAAGTTGGTGAAGTATCACTCAAGTTCTCAAGTACACTTTGTCCACACTTAATGTGCCCTAGAAATGTCTCAATTGACTCTGGATGCTTATCCACAGAGCGAAATATATAACTGATGCTATACTTGTTAACTTCGCTATTATTGCTACCAAAGTATATTTCTTCAGTATAGTAAACACCGTTTCTTCAATAGCTCTGACATCCAATATGGAAATACAAGCATTGAGGAAGGTTCAACATTAATGTCCTCATTAGGAGATGTGAGGTAATATATTCATTACAAATTTATCATCTTGCGATTCCCCTAAATTGGAGGATAATGCATTAATGAAAAAAATGTTCTAAGGAAGTAAATTTATCACGCAAAGCAAAATATTACGCTCAAGAAATTTCTTTCTAACATTGGAATTTAGAAACCATGTTCATTTTCTGGCATCAGCCTCTTGAAAACAGTCACATTGGTTCTTATTGCCATCATCAGTTAATTAGTAGCTCAATAAATTCCATCATTCTATCTTAGTTCAATAATTTTTGTTGTTTGAAGTGTATTAAGTGTAAATATTTTCCCCATGTAGCTGTTTAAATGACATATTTTGTGACTATCTTTCTCAAATCAATAGCGTCGTTCTTCTTTCAAATACGTTAAATTGTTGCTCCTTCTTTTCATAGTTTTCTAAAAAGTAGTTTGGGAAAAGACTATTCATGAATCGTTATCTTATATTCATTTTGTATGAATAGTAACCAGTTCAATGATCATCCTAATGCTGCTGCGCTCTAATTAATGAACTTCTATAGAAGGATTACGACTTCGACTTGAATAAGGCAATAGAATTACTGGAAGTACAGTCCCTAGGAACAGTGATAACGCGAGATTATCTTAACAAAGGAGCCAGAAAAACCCTATTTTTGTAGTGAAAGAAAATATTAAATGTCATGAAGGAGATTCAGCGGTTCGCCAATGCTCCCTGCCACCACAGCTTGATGGAGAAGTGCTTCCACAGATCGCTTTCAGAAGTACCAACCATTTTCTCTATAGAGCGTTTTTTAGGAAGAATGGAGAGAAAAACGGGTGCGAAACAAGAATTTTTCTTAGAAAGATCTTGTTCGAGTAGCTGGCGGAAGACAAATGAACTTAGGAGTACGTCAAGGCAAGGATTGGTGAGTGCTGCGGTCTCATTTCAGGATGTTCTCTCAGTTTGTTCTTTATTTGTCATTGCTCATTTAACGCATACACCAGCAATCACTGATTGATGTTGACTCAAAAATCAATTTGTAATGAAAAAATAGCTTCAAGGGTTTTTAACTGAGACGGAAGGAACAATGTGAGATTAGAACATAAAAGCAATAGATAAAATAATGTTATTGTGTGTGGGACTCTTGAAAACCTAACATTATCTCATTGACCTGATTTATTTAATATGATGAAAATGGTTTTTAAGAAGACACAGACTTAACTTTCTATGATAAACTATTAACGTTAATATATTCAGCGTAATCAACACTATTACGAGAACCTGAACTCTTAGTTTTCAGTGATGTGATTACTTGGGACGAGAGAAAAATACAAAGCAGTGCGCGTGGAGAGACTACTGAAGTGAAAGGGATGTAGAAGACATTGCAAAAATAAGTTTTCTTCAATTTAATGATCAATTTCATATGTATTTTCAGTTCCCTTAAATTGTGAGTACATTTTCCATTTAATGATTTTTTAATTTGCACTGTCCTCTAGCGTAGAGCTCTGTGATTAGGTGTCGTGTGGGTCTACTTAGTCATTCTGTTTTCACTTTTGAGTCTTGGGCATCTTTTAACTACAGCATAGACTGTGCATGTTGGGAAAGCTCTGCGATGCTAACCATCTCTTCCAGAGTAAAGTCTTCGCTTGTCTAGCATCGGTAGACTTGAGATGCGAGTGTTGTGTCAAATTCGAAAATTTTACGTTCGTTGTAAAGTCGAATAATGCATTTTACCCGTCCGTGTACAAACCCAAAATTTACGTGTTCAAAACTGTAGCTAAATTCTAACTTCAAAGCTTGTTTTTCTTTGATAAAAATGTATGCGTTGACTATTTTTTCTATTTCTTCACTCATGTCACATGCAAGTATCATATATTCTTTGCGTATGATTATTCAAAAAGACTAGTTGGCAACGTGTGCTATTACTCTGGCACCATCATTGTAAATGTTTCTTCTTTGGAACCATAAATTTGTTTGTGTGAACCTTTCGCAAAAAAAGGATTTCTTTACTTTACAGAAAAATTACCCGTACACGTAACTGTATAGGTTAGAGTTTGTATGAATTTTAGACCCATAGACTGGAAATCAGCATGTCACTATCACAGATGCATGTATGTTGTTAATATGTAAGCATAAATGACCACTTCACCCTGATAATCACTTGAACTCTACTCAACACAAAAGCCGTATGAGCTAGACCGCTCAAATCACTCATTTGTGTACAATACCACACTATAATCCTTTCTATACAATATCATACTATAATCCCTTATATACAATACCACATTATTATCCCTTCTATACAATACCACACTATAATCCCTCATATACAAAACCACACTATAATCTCTTGTGTACAATCCATCACTAGAAGGTCTTATGTGGAATGCGGCTCAAGTAGTGCTCTTGATGACTGACCAAATTAATAATTTGAATGGACACACACCTGCTACACTACAGATAGAGCACGAGGGGGTGCGGGAGCTGCTACGCGCGGTGGGTGCGGCTGTGAGCGAGGTGTGCGAGGAGGTGGAGTCTGCCCGCACCCGAACGGTGCGGGACTGGAACACTGCTGTGCAGCACAGCATCCCGCACATGTTGGTCCAGCCAGTCATCGCAAAGCGGGCCAACCCTGTACCCTCTGGAGCCCAGCCTTTACTCTCTGAGGCCCAGCCCGTGCCTTCTGGGGCCCAGCCCGTGCCTTCTGGTGCCCAGCCCGTGTCTTCTGAGGCCGCTCACAACACAGAGGCTGTAAGTTCTTAATATTCTTGGCCGTCCAGAGAGACGTTCATGCACCTGTGTACACCTGCACTCCTTATACAGGGTCCAGCAACATGATTTTCTTTTTTTGAATGGAACTTCCTTTGAAAAAAGGAAATTAAGTTGCCGCACCTTGTACTTGTTTAATGGTATTGCACGTGTATAGTAAGAAACTGCTGTTCATACGTTAATGATCACACATGTTTGCATGAATTCTGTAGAAATTAGCCGAGACTGTTGATTCCCACTATTCATGATAGTCAATTTCATTCATTTGAGTGAGTACAGAAACCTTCGTGCGTTAAAAAATGAAAATACCTTGTTCTATTTTCTCGATGTACTTTTTGAACTACGTTCATTAAATGAATTTGCATAGCTTTTGAGGTTTTTTGCCAGGTTTATGTCATGCATGAGTTAGAATAGAATAGAATAGAATAGAATAGAATAGAATAGAATAAAATGAGGCTATGGGAACGAACCTTCTGGCCCATTCTTGGGTCGGATAATTACTTCAATAATTATTCGGTTGTTTACCCAAGTCCCATGCCGTATTTCTAGCCGCGTCAACCATGTCGGCAGCGGGATTCGAACCCGGGTCTTCCCGCTCGAAAGCAGATTCGCTCACCAGTCGACCAAGCTGGTGATACCAAGCGTGTGTTACTAGCTGGCTCCGGTCAAGCCCTGCTTGACTACCTTAACATCAACTGATGAAATAACGACAAGGATTTCCCTTAACATGATGCATTACTCTACTGCTTAACGATGATAGAAAATTAGGTCGAGTTCTTTAACAAACACGACAAGATTTGAAAATTGAATAAAACAGAGTAAGTGGCTGTGTTTTATATGAAAGTGTTTGGATCAAGTCAAAAATCAGTACGTATGACTGTGCGGAATAAAACTTGAGCTAATGCACCCTAGGAAAACAAACTAGAATTATTGAAGGGGCTAATAAAGCAGGAAAAAAATTTTATCTACGAGACGAGAGCAAAAATCTGTTCTCAAAGGTGGTAGAAATTGTATTTCTGAGTACAGTTTACGAGTATATACAATAGAAATCTTGCTTACGAAGATTTAAGTGACAGTTAATCTTAATAAACTTGAAAACAGAGTGTAGATTATATGAAGTTTAACTCGATGGGGACAAACATTAATGAAGGGAACTGTGCAGAACTTATCGATACTAAAGTAGAAGTCTTTTTAACCGGCACCCATGGGACTTTGCAGTTGCCGGTTAATATCACCCAAGTAATCGCAAACAATTCATAGACACGCTAGACATAAAAGGAAAACAATATCAATTGCTTAAAGCAGTGAAAGAAGAAAAAACCCAATGAATAAATATATAAAGCTTGGCCTGCGAGTACCGGTTTAAAGGAATTCTACTGTAATACAAAATTTTGAGTCCTCTGTGTAATTTCTATGAGACGGTTGGAATCCTTTCAGTTTGTATACAATTTCAAATTTTCTGTTAACTGTCGCGCTTGTACACTAGAATATAACATATTTCTTGAACCCCTAGTTTAGTTAATTTGAAGTTATAGTAATGAATGCCTGTATAGTGTTCAATGTCACACGACGTGCAATTGTAGCCCGTGCTCCAAGCATCAGTTCTTATGAATGAGCATTCATACCATCAGCGTTCAATAAGTAATTAAAGCTTTACAATGATCAGCTTTCATACC
>VCRD01005949.1:19876-30560 GCA_006783055.1 Trinorchestia longiramus
AAAGCTTTACAATGATCAGCTTCCATACCATCAGCGTTCAATAAGTAATTAAAGCTTTACAATGATCAGCTTCCATACCATCAGCGTTCAATAAGTAGATCTTTACAATGATCAGCTTCCATACCATCAGCGTTCAATAAGTAATTAAAGCTTTACAATCAGACAGCGACAGGTGGGTGGTGTGTGGTTACACCTGGCAGTCTGCTGGCTGTGGCACGGGAAGCAGGGGGACTCGTAGCAACAGGGGTGGCGCCCCCTGCTGCTGCACTACACCTGTGCACCACCGTGCCCCTGCTGCAGGTAGCCGCGCTACCACTCCTCACTTCTCTCTCCTCCTACCAGAGCCTCCTGGACGGCCTCTCCCCGGTGCAGGTGACTGACGTGTACCTATCACCTGAACTCCTGTTCTTTCTTCAGTTCAGTTGCCAATTGGTGCAGTTGTCAACTGATGCAGTTGTCAACTGATGCAGTTGTCAACTGATGCACTTGTCAACTGATGCAGTTGTCAACTGATGCAGTTGTCACCTCATTCAGTTGTTAACTGAATCAGTTGTCAAATGGTTATCGCTCATTATATGCTCAATAGGTTGTGATAGCTAACTTGTTAACTAAACAAGCCAGAATTATAACTCTTAACGCAATTTTATATCGATATTTTCATGTGCTAAAATTTCATTGGAGTATGAAAGACGTTTAGTTACTAGTCATATTCTCGCGCCATGACCACTGAAACAACTTATCTCTGATCAGACGAAAAAAGAAAAAAGTTCTACAAATGTCACAATTAGATCAGAAGTGACGACGATGAAAAATGTTGACTTGTAACAACCTAATAAATGAAGATGTTCATCGCCGTGGTTCTACGGAACGAACATGCCACTATTGTATACAAAGATTAGAAGTCTATCACTTCAGCGAAGTTAATGCGAAAGGCAGTGAAATTGAGAGTTTACAAATTCTCCGGAGTTCACAAAATCTTCAACTGTTGGACTTACCGTAGTTCTTGCGTTCTTCTTAGCGGCGTCATGGACACTAGTAGTTTATTTTAATTTCCACTGCTATCTGTTGCTAGGAACTACAGTCATTTCAAGCGAACGCTCATTAATTCCAGTATAAACTTAAAATATTTTGTAGTACTTGAACCTAGGACTAGTAAGTTGAACGTGAATTTAACTTAGGGAGATCAATCCTATTAATACATTGAACATACACATGTGCTCTACTTTTTTATAGTGTCTGAAAAATAGAGTATGAGGGAGTGACGCTAGAGGCATCTTAACTTCACAGCTCCTTCAGTCGGGGGACGTGAGAAGGAGACTTATAGAACAAGATGGCTCCTCATAGTTCATGCCTCGTTTTTAACACGTTGCCTCCGATTGCCTGACTGGTGTAAAACTTCACTTTGTACGCATAGTCACTAGAAGGATCTGAAAAAATTACAGAACCTAACCTCAGTGGTACACATACGTACCACTTCGGAGTCAACGTGTTAATCAACATCTTGTTGTTCATCTTCTACGTAAAAGTTATCCTCGTCGTACCTCAGGCATGTCCTCGTAATTTTGCAAAAGATTAAATTCATTATCATGTTCGACAGTAAATTTATTTATTACTTCAAAGGCTTTTCTATCAGAGAAATGTATCTGAAACGTCAAGGTTGATCGTTTTGTACCTGCTACCACGATTTGTGTAATTTGCCATTTGTGTATGTTGTAAACTCTACGGAGTTTAATTCTAATATTCCAGTACCTCGTTAATTTCAGTGGTCAGTGATGTTTTCGAGTTCAGAGTACCATATTACCTGATGTTAAGCTGTTTTCTGCGTTTAATGTTGAACTCATGTCCATTTCTCCTAATCAAATTTTTGGAAGTAAAGAAACTTAAAATATATTCCTAAATTTTAATCTACGAGTATGTGTGGGTGAATGGATATCACAGTAACAATTTTTAGACCGATAATGTCAGAGAATGCTTGCTGAATGTTCTAATAAATATGAAGAAGACAACACAATATAAATTGTGTTGTTGAAGTATGAACTAAGTTGGTGACCAGACACTGCTAGTCACTTACTTTACGAACGTTAAAAGAATTTCATTAGTAATGTTCGAACATGTGTGTGCATATTCATGCATATAGATACTGGACGTCAAAAGATGGTATACGTAATATTTTATGTGTACTGATATAATAAGTCAATTAAGTGCTCATTTATTGGTAATATATTGAAGTGAATAGTAATTATTTCAATTTCTACATTAAATGAAAATTGTTATTTTGAGTTCATGCGTCAGTGCTATCACGCTGGAAAAATACTACGAAAATCATAGTATAATATCATGAGTAATTTATTTCGTACCTGCAAAATTTGTACCTTCATTCTACGTACTTGCGTTCAAAATAAAGCCAATTAAATATTTACCCACGCATGGAAGTGGGACATCATGCTAGACGGAAGGGAAAGCAATTCAATCACGCTCAAGTAGGAGAGCCGTTTCTTTTCTTTACAGTCTCCCTAAAGCTTAGATCAATTCCAACAGAGTTTGTAATTCCACGTATTATGTTTTACTTAGTTTTTTCGGATGGGAGCAGAAGTTTTTTTATTAACTGTCTATTAACTTTATAAGAGAGATGCACTAACGAGAATTATCCTGCAGTGTATATTGAAAACTTACTCTTCTCGGAGGATGGAATGTAAGTTTCAAAAACTCTAATTGTTGAAGATATGGCATTGTCTGTCCTCGTCCGAGTACATATTTGTACGAGTGCATACAGTGTCTTTGTACATTTATGAACTAGCTCTCTTCTGTGGGTCATTAGTATCGGGAGCTCCATATAGCGAGGTCAGTAATGCTGCGGAAATCTGTTGTGATTTATATGTCAGATTCTATCATTTACTTTTTCCCTGTTTTCTATTACACGGGAAAACTCGTCTTACTGTGCAACAGACTTACTGTGCGACCGCATTTGTTTTTGCTTTCTTCGTCCCATTACCCATTTTCATCTCTTTGAGATACTCTGCCTCATTTCGCCCGATGTGGCTTAGCTGTACCAACAGAAACACAGAAAATGAGTGCCTTTGTGGTGGTGTTCCTTGAACTAAATCTCCACTGAGCTTCTCTCCGATTACTGCTTTAATTGAGCGAAAACGTTGGTCTTACGCTAGATATACCAGCAGTTGAAGTCACTAATTAATTCTGGTTAACTCACTGGCAAAGACGGGTGTGGCTTACTGGTTTATTAGCGCGGGCGAAATTGAATTCGAGTTTACTTAACATTTAAAGAAACGGGTACTTGGTATGGAAAAAATTGTTTGGTGTTTTGAGTAACAATTTTAGAACTGTGTTCTATTTATTTGTATCTCATCCTCAGTCTTTTTTAGATTTAATGATAGTACCTCCTTACAGTTTAATAATAGTACCTCCTTACAGTTTAATAATAGTAGCTCCTTACAGTTTAATAATAGTACCTCCTTACAGTTACAGTTTCTTATTGTTCAGCCCCATGTCTTTTTCTACTAAAATAGGAATTGTGACTTGGTTCTCTGAAATGTGAGCAGGATTTATTCTTTTACAACTTCAGAGCTCCTTTTAAATGAAACAAGAGTGATAGCTTGACTCTATAAACACGTTTAATTATTATACTTGAACACATATTAATTGTGCTATTTAATGAATTTTACTTTTTACACAGAGTTCTGCGAAAAAAACTAGTTTCCTGAAGTTACCATTTGTTTATGTGATGCATCAACAGCCAACACCTGAGGCTTTTTCCTTGTCTTCCACAAAATAAAATACACTGCCACACAGTGGAGGTTTATTGCACCTAGAGAAAATTCTCCGTATTTTACTGACCGTTGCCTTGTGTTACATCCTTCTCTTGCATTCCTGATTGTCATTTGCAAGACTTGCATCCCCTGGCTCTGAATAGCTCAGTAATAATTCATAAACTATCATATTAATCCAAGGAGTGGTACTAAGCACACTTGTACCACCTCGCGATGAATTCAAAACGTGCTGTGATGTTGTTGTACCTGCAGTATTTACTTCAATAAATATCCAGTAAATAGAGTTTTTTTATAACAGTAGAAGTATTTCAAAACAACTTTTGTACGTATTATGACTTCTTTTTTTCTTTCAAAAAGTTATGAAAAAAGAAAGTTATGTGACTGCACTCACTCCGTATAAAAGTAATACACTGAACACAAATTCATATGGGATAACAAAGTAACGTTAACTTGTCAGAGTGTGGTAAAAACGTAGTATGAACGCGTCAATATAATTATCAAGTTAGATGCTATTCTATATCAAATTCATCTATGAATGGAAAATCTATTCTAGAAACTTATGTCAAAGCTGAAGCGAAAATGTAGATATTCTGAGGCTTCAGATATGATTTTAAAGTTGTCTGAACACCATAGCTAACTTTACTCATGGTAGCTGCAGTGTGAGAAATTTGTCGTTTCGCTCCGTAATTGAAAAATAGTCAATTCTAAACTGTTGTCAAAACAATGAAAATCAAATTGTTGCGGTTCATCCTTAGGGCTTGGATTATACGAAAGTTTCGAGGTGGTAAAAAATCCACTGGTGTCTCAGTTCTTCCTTTGAAGTCCTTCCAGTGAAAGAGTTTATCGAGGTTGGTCTCAAAGCACTCAACTGACGCGGTTGTCCTCCTGCAGGCACAGCTGCTGAGCACAGAGACCTTGGCAGTGGAGCTGGTGCTGCAGGCAGGTAGTCGTGCAGTGCCGTGGTCTCCAGAAGCCCTCCAGCACTTTGGGGCTACAGTGGGCAGCTGCGTGCAGCATCTGCAGCAGCTATGTACACATGTAGCCAGGTGCATACATAATATATGCGCGTAGCAGCTGTGAGCACATGTAGCCAGGTACAGACATGTTATACGCACGTAGCAGCTGTGAACACATGTGGTCAAGGACTGATGAGAAAGATGAATGCTGCAGCTGTGTGCAGGTTTGGCGAGATATAAGTTGTTAGCAGATGCTTGCCACACCCAAAGCAGCAGCAACAACAACAGCTGATGTTGCCTGGAAAACACGCAAGTATTTAGTTCAGGACTAACTGTCAGGTCGTAAAGACTCCTGGGAAATCCTTTCAAGTGTTGGACTTCCATTAGTTCTTCGTAATGTCATTGAAATGTCTTCAAGTTTCACACTATTTTAAAACTTGCTACACACTTACCAAAGAAGTGAAGATAAACAGATTCTAAGAAATTTGTTTTTGTAGAGCACATACCGTAATTTTTTTAGCAGCTGATAAATTGCTAGTTGAACTAATGGAATAATTTTTAATTGGACGTCTATATTTTTAGCTTAATGAAAAAAATTAATGATCAAGCTACTGGATTTGGTGATATCAAAGATATATTTTAGTATAAACATGTTTTGTCGGCCCGTCACGAAAAATAATACATTTATTTTGATTTTTGAAAAATTTTAAAAACGTAAAGAATCTATTGGACATAATCGACGTTTACTTGTAATTTCCCTCATTGAGCTTCTCCTGAAAATTATACTTTTCCCCTCTAAATGAATTAAAGTTACAGTGGTGAATTCATGTCACGTTTCCATAACTCTCCTAGAGGAAAAGTTCTGGTAAACCATTCTGCATATCGAGATCTTTTGAAAATTCCTGCGTAACTCAAAGTTGACCTCAGTTTTAATGAGTAGCAAAAGCAGCGAAAGAGTTGAATGCAATCATCATCCTTTATCAGTGAATGTTTTCCTCCGTATTCTGATGCATGTCTTTCGGATTACACACTCTCATCTCGCCCTGCAGTCGAGTGATAGTTGCGCTGTGGTAGGAGTATATAAAAGAGAATAATTATCCATTCTCCCACTTCCGAGGTTCGGTACTTAAAAACCGATACAATGCAAAGTACGAAATTCTTATCTCTCATTAGTGGCAAATAACATACTCAAGAATTTACTCCCGCTGGTCGCGTCAGAATGTAACACATTGTATTACATGTTAAATCCCTAATGTCTCTTTGCCATTACGCTGGTCGTGTCAGAATGTAACACATTATGTTACATGTTAAATCTCCAATCTCCTTCTGCCATCTCGCTGGTCGTGTCAGAATGTAACACATTATATTACATGTCAAATCTCCAATCTTCTTTTGCCTTCACGCTGGTCGTGCCAGAATGTAACACATTATATTACATGTTAAATCTCCAATCTCCTTCTGCCATCTCGCTGGTCGTGCCAGAATGTAACACATTNAAAACGTAAAGAATCTATTGGACATAATCGACGTTTACTTGTAATTTCCCTCATTGAGCTTCTCCTGAAAATTATACTTTTCCCCGCTAAATGAATTAAAGTTACAGTGGTGAATTCATGTCACGTTTCTATAACTCTCCTGGAGGAAAAGTTCTGGTAAACCATTCTGCATATCGAGATCTTTTGAAAATTTCCGCGTACCTCAAAGTTGACCTCAGTTTTAAGGAGTAGCAAAAGCAGCGAAAGAGTTGAATGCAATCATTATCCTTTATCAGGGAATGTTTTCCTCCGTATTCTGATGCATGTCTTTCGGATTACACACTCTCATCTCGCCCTGCAGTCGAGTGATAGTTGCGCTGTGGTAGGAGTATATAAAAGAGAATAATTATCCATTCTCCCACTTCCGAGGTTCGGTACTTAACCAATACAATGCAAAGTACGAAATTCTTATCTCTCATTTGTGGCAAATAACATACTCAAGAATTTACTCCCGCTGGTCGTGTCAGAATGTAACACATTGTATTACATGTTAAATCCCTAATGTCTCTTTGCCATTACGCTAGTCGTGTCAGAATGTAACACATTATGTTACATGTTAAATCTCTAATCTCCTTCTGCCTTCACGCTGGTCGTGCCAGAATGTAACACATTATATTACATGTTACATCTCCAATCTCCTTCTGCCATCTCGCTGGTCGTGTCAGAATGTAACACATTATATTACATGTTAAATCTCCAATCTTCTTTTGCCTTCACGCTGGTCGTGCCAGAATGTAACACATTATATTACATGTTAAATCTCCAATCTTCTTCTGCCTTCACGCTGGTCGTGCCAGGATTGACTCACGCTTGGAGACGAGCATCACGAGCATCAAGACCGCCTGCCTGCTCGACCTGCTGGCCGTCAGGAGACGCATCCTCCACTCGCCCTCCCTCGAGGTTGTCGCTCTGGTCTTACTTCATTTGCCCTTACTCAATATTACTGATATTTTTGTTACATGTACCTTCCGACTAGTACTTACAATTCTGAGTACAGTATAGATGAGAAAATAAATAATGTATAAATAATAAATATATATATATACATATTACAGAACCATGTAAGTACTTTATGCGGTAAAAATTAGGCATGAGAGTGGTGTAGGTCATTTTTTTAAGCTCTACTTACCACCAGTTGATTGTAACCAAACTCAGTTTTCAGTCAGATTGTTGGTGTATTATGATTGCGCTCATGTAAAACAGCATGGGGGAGATTATACTATGAGTGAAAAGCATATATCCGAGACAACTGCACCTGTACTTCAACCAAAATTCCTACTGACTGAATCCCTTCATTTGAGTACCCGTTTGTATGTCAAACGGTGGGAGCAATTGTATGGCAACTCCGTGGCTGTTAACTCGATCTACAGTATCGAAAAAAAGTTTATCAATCAACTCTTCGTGTGTTAGGTGTTGTATAGTCCTGAATTTGTCATATTTCGTCTAAACTCAAAGAAGTAGCGAGCTCTGCTGGACGTAAATAGAACGAAAACTGCAGTACATATTTTTCTGAAGAGAATTTAAGAAATCATAATTATATTTATTTGACTTACATGATACATTTACTAGCAAGATAAGCTTATAGTAGCATTCGTCTGCAAATTCATATAATTCATTCGGATAAATTCCATTCACGTCCAGGAGCTAGTGGACGCCTGCAAAGCGACTCAGCAGAAAACAATGAAGAAACTCGAAGCATCTTACCGTAACTTGGTGTGTTCGCTGAACGACCTCCCACCTGTGTTGTGTCGCTCCGCAGCCTCTGCCCCTGCAGCACTCAGACAACACATGATGCGTGGGGCCTCCGTGTTGGAGAGGCTGTCCAGGCTGTCTACCCACTTCCGCGTCGTCGTGTCAGACGCTGTTCTGTCGTGAGGGACTGGCTATTGTCGTAATTATTAATTTGTTTCTCTTCTTAGCTTGTCGAGGTAGTCCATGTTGTGCTCTCAACGGTGGAGGCTGACTTTGCAGAACAAAGACAAATTAGAGTATTGGTGTTTTGAAAATTGTTTTCTGAGTATTGCGCAATGAAAGTAGATGTCGAAAACGGTTCCTTTGCGAATATTTTATCAACCGTACACAATGATTTGAAGGCGGTTTTAGAACGCGTTAACGAAAAATCTTCCATAATGTATCTGCCGCGTCGTTGGTATCTGCCGTATCGATTGAAATTGTTCGGATAAAATGTGTCTACGACCATAATCATTTTCATCTTTATAATGACCCTAAATCGGACATTACATATGTTCCGACTTTATATGTATTTTAACATTCCACATTCGATGCTGGAAAATAGGCTAGTCGATGAGATTATTTGATCATTTATTGCGTGAATTTCTTGAAAACACACCATGTGGGCAATTTAGAAGGCTTGAAAGTATAATATTGATCCAGGAGCAATCTCCTATTAAATTCCTCAGAGATTAAATCTTGAGCTCTCTTTCAATGAATTCTTCCCACTGCAGACCTTCACATCATGCAACATACCACCACACTAATGACTAAGAGCATGCAGATATCCACGTCATGCAACATACAGTAATAACAAAGAGCATGCAGATATCCACGTCATGCAACATACAGTAATGACAAAGAGCATGCAGATATCCACGTCATGCAACATACAGTAATAACAAAGAGCATTCAGATATCCACGTCATGCAACATACAGTAATGACAAAGAGCATGCAGATATCCACGTCATGCAACATACAGTAATAACAAAGAGCATGCAGGTATCCACGTCATGCAACATACAGTAATGACAAAGAGCTTGCAGATATCCACGTCATACAACATACAGTAATGACAAAGAGCATGCAGGTATCCACGTCATGCAACATACAGTAATGACAAAGAGCTTGCAGATATCCACGTCATGCAACATACAGTAATGACAAAGAGCTTGCAGATATCCACGTCATACAACATACAGTAATGACAAAGAGCATGCAGATATCCACGTCATGCAACATACAGTAATGACAAAGAGCAGGCAGATATCCACGTCATGCAACATACAGTAATGACAAAGAGCATGCAGGTATCCACGTCATGCAACATACAGTAATGACAAAGAGCAGGCAGATATCCACGTCATGCAACATACAGTAATGACAAAGAGCATGCAGGTATCCACGTCATGCAACATACAGTAATGACAAAGAGCATGCNCAGATATCCACGTCATGCAACATACAGTAATAACAAAGAGCATGCAGGTATCCACGTCATGCAACATACAGTAATGACAAAGAGCTTGCAGATATCCACGTCATGCAACATACAGTAATGACAAAGAGCATGCAGATATCTACGTCATACAACATACAGTAAAGAGCTTAATACCTGCCAGGATGCTGAAGGGTAGCTTGGATACAGCCCTGCAACAGCTGTCAGGGCGGCACGAGCTGTTCTGTGTAGAGGGCGCGCTGTCACCTGACGGATGTTTGTCACTCTCCACCGCTCGTGCCACGCTCTCCACTCACCTCTCCACTCTCATCCAGCACACGCTCGAGCAGTGAGTCACGCATGTTCTAGAGCAAACAATTCTTCCGATTATTTGTTTAAAATAAGCGCCCGAGCAATATTTCGATAAAACTGACCAACCATTCATTTATTTTTTTCTGTTTCTTCACGAATGCATTTTTTTCGCTCATAGTTAGCTTTAATCCAGTAGGAAGAGTAAACCATGATATTTTTAAATACTGGAATTTTTTCACATTACTTTGTTTTCAATTGACTTCGTTCCTCCTAGTGAACTCCTGAGGTATTAACTTATTCATTTTTATTTGGGATAAATGAAGGAGTGATGAAGTTTTCATTCATACTTCAAATGTCTCAAAATTAGACTCTTCACCTAAAACGTACTGATGATTCATACAGTATGTTACAAAACTACGGTATGTCGCAGAGCTACAGTATATCACAAAGCTGCAGTATATCACAAAGCTGCAGTACAGGTATGACAAAGCCCTATTTGATGAAGGATTCCCATATTAAACCAAACGATCCATTAGTCATAGAGGAATAACTCAAGTCCCAGGGTTAGTTTATCTAAAGAAATTCCTTGATAATATTGGCAATCGGATCCAGTCTCTTCAAACCACTTTGGGGGAGAGTTGTCAGTAGATGTTTGAGCTGCCATGGCACTTGTTGATCCAGATGTTTGTAAGATACTGATTCATTCTCTGTGTCCTGAGCGCTACTGTGCCCTGAGGACCGCTGTGGCACTGTGCCCTGAGGACCGCTGTGACACTGTGCCCAGTGTGCAACTGTACCCAGTGTGCAACTGTACCACTGTGCCCAGTGTGCAACTGTACCACTGTGCCCAGTGTGCAACTGTGCCCAGTGTGCAACTGTACCACTGTGCCCAGTGTGCAACTGTACCACTGTGCCCAGTGTGCAA
>VCRD01005950.1:0-30555 GCA_006783055.1 Trinorchestia longiramus
AGATGCATAACTGTTCATCATAATTCACTAGCTAAGAAACTATACTAAAGATTCATAACTGTTCATCATAATTCACTAGCTAAGAGACTATGTTAAAGACGCAACACTCTACTTCTTTAAAATCAGCTTCCAATTCCTTTACTTTCATGGCTGCTGAACTGCTTCCAGCACCAGAATTCAATATGGACTCTCACAATTTATATTTCACAGCGTGAGCAATTATTTCTTTTCATGTTTCCGACCATTGAAGTAAAACATGGAGAGAATATCCTAAAATCCTAATGAGGTTAGACCTGCAAGATTAACGGTAAAGTTTAAATCGTGTAAGAGTTCAATACGACTTTAAAGACATGACTTGTGGTTTACAGCGAAGCATCCAACTGATAATCCAACTTCAAGTTCCTGTTAAATCAACACTCAACCAAAACAGCTGTGATGAACATAGTGGACAGGCTGTTGTAGTCACAACTGCCATGCTGGTCACTTTCAAGGTTTTTAATCCATCTGGTTAAGGGTCGATAATGCCATGATTTCTTTTAATGAGCTTCATTAACTTTAACGAATAAATTAATAGAGATAAGTTTGATTCTAACTTTCAATAATCTGTCCAAAATCGCATATCCAATGTTTTTGACATCATGACCTCAAGTGAAATTACTGTCCCAAGTTTGAAATTAAAAAAGTTTCTTTTCAAGTCTGTTCAATCTATTGAAAAAATGAATTCAGATTTTAATTTCGACTTCAGAGTCATTTCACGACCGCTTCATATCCAGATAACACAGACATCTTTACTTCTCAGAACTATGAGTTAATGGTAACTATGAATTAAATTTACCATTCACTGCACTACGTTGTGGTTGTTCGCAACTGATTCTTCAGTTCGCGGCAAGGACAAATGCAGAACCAGACGGCAACAGTCACAGCCTGGCGAGACACTCACTCGACAGGCATGACTCAGCATTTAAGAGCTTTGTCCTGGCCACACCGCTTTGGATCGCCTGCAAACCCATCCTTGCTAGCAGTGTCATGTAAACTTGGCAGACTTTTTTGTACATGAGGTTGTGATTATCTGACCCACCACTGCGTGCTGTTATGGAACTGATAGATCAATGTAGAGGTTGCCGGTTTCATTGTTGGCTGGCAGTGATACAATCTTGAAATTGTAAGGTCCATGACAGGTTGGGACTGATATAATTCTTGTTGTGAAAAGTTTCGTGAGAGGTAGAAAATGATGGAGTCTTTCTACGGGAAATGTTGATGACAAGCTCGACAGATTGCATCGGGCTACAGAAAACAATAATAACTGAAGGACTCATAACTTCTTACTATTGAGAAGGTTCCAATAACGGTTTAAGAAGATATTGTAGCGCAATTCAAAAGGTTCATAACTGATGACATATAGAGTTTATTACAGAGGTAGAGAATGAGATAGAGTGAATGGGGAAGCGATGTTTTAGTATTGTACAACTACATTTTGATCTACTTTCCATACTGTGAAGATATTGACATTCCTATGACGCACATTGAATAACTGTGCAGCATTTTACTATAATTTTCCTGTTCAAGAAAAGGAACAAACGCATTGTCCGTTGCTTCAACGCAACGGGAGACACAATAGGACTTTTTTCAAATGGGTGTTTGAGATAAGATTCTCTGGACATAAGCTACATCGAAGAGAAGTGTGACTAGCTTTCCACTGTAGACAAATAGCTCCGCAGGAGAAACATCACTTCAGAAGGCCATTGGCTTGCGTAAAAAAGGATGAGTTTGTTCATCATCAAAGGGCGTTCGGCAGTTCGTGCTGTAAGACCGCTAAAGGACTTTTTTGTTAGGTTAAGGGAGAGTAAGCTTTGTTTACACTCAGGGCTTCTATCCCTGGCTATAGTTCGTTAAATAAAGAGGTCACCATGGCAGTCCATGTTCGCATTGCTTCTCCTTTCCTTCGCTTGCTTCTTGGTCAGTTGCACTTTTTAAACTTTAGACAGTCCAAAGTGCACTTGCCATTTTATTTTTCTTGACTTGATCTTGACTTGAACTGCAGGGAAGTGCTAAGTATGAGCTGTGACGCAGCACACACGAGAACATGCCAGATGCTCTAGGCAGGGCATTAGTAAATGTGACATACATGAACTCAAACACAGTTTGCAAGGCATCTGCTATGCGCATTTGCCCTGCATTTGCCGGCCTCTTTTAGCAGCAATGAGACGGCATGTTTCACGGTGATGTGACTGCACGCTAGACACCGAAATACTGTAACTTATAGGTGCATTAAACATGATATATATTCTTCGAATTGTAGGTGCATATACCATGCTAAATAATTCAAATTATAGGTGCATATATCACGATAAATATTTCAAATCATAAGTATACATACCGGGCACTATGACATATTAAACTAGATGTGTACCTCATGTTACATAAGTGTTACTATATGCTACACACTGCAACACACAGTACTACATGTGTTCGTGTCATACCATTTAACTCAATGCTACACACTCTAACATATTACACTACACGAGTATGTCCATGATAAACAACTATGCCAATTTTCAGACCCACTAACGCGTTTAACAATGCATGTGTGCTATACTATACAAGTATAATTATATGTCACACACAACAACATAATAAATGTTCACTTGTTTTTTGCAGAGCTGTGCATGTAACTTTGCAATAAACTCATGGAAATTTATTGACCAAATAATTGAAAATTTTGCTATACTTGTAAATTAAGTTCACTACATGTACATCGTACAGACGGGCATAAAATTTAGTGATGTCTGTCAACATCAAATTTTTGGTTGCCTAATCCAGATCGAGCAACACTAATGATCTAGTCTCACTACCAGTGAACTTTGAGCCTTTCAAGATTTCTTATGTTTTACATTCTTCACATCTTACCAAAATAGATTAATATATGCAATGCTTATTAAGAATTAAAGGCGAACTAGTCGTCAGAAAAATCCATTGATGATTAGCTACTTCGCTCATTTTCGTTTGGAGCAACGAATGGTTGGAAGCGAAGGCTCGCTGATGGACTGTTCTGTACCCCAATACTGAAGAGAAAACTTTTAAGTAACTGCCTACAAGGGACGCAAGTCTCTACACAATGCCGACAAATCTGCATTTTATGTCAGTGCTTTTGAATACAAATAAGCGAGCGCTTCGTTCCCTGTAGTTTGCTCGACCACCGGGAGAGAAATTAACGAGTTGTTCGTCAAGAAATACTTGCATAGCAGATGGTGCATGTTGAGTTCACTCAGCCCCTACTCAAGACGGATGTTTAAACTAAAATGTTCTCTTGTTCATTGATTTCTGAACCACGCTTCTGCTCACACAGTACTTAGAGAATTCTTTGGGATTTTTTCAAGGTGAATGTTTTAAAGGTGGCGTTATTGTAGTGTTTATTCGAGGTTTATAGGCTAATTTAATCTTTTCAGACGACGGCTATGAACAGACAAAACTGGACAGCTGACGACGACAGCTGCATGAAATGTAGTGCTGACAGCAGGGACTAAAATCAACAGAGAGCTGACGCTGCTGACCGATGGACTAGAAAGGCAAATGACGGACAATCCTGGACAGACCAATGATGTCAGCCCAGAGAAATGTGAGACAGACATGTGAGACAGACACTACACGCTGATTAACTTTGCAGACTAAAGAACGATGGACTCCGTCATGACTTGGGAATTTGACTTGTAAAAAAAAGTAACAGAAGAGGACAACTGCTCCCAGTGACCGGCACGACTTAGCAAAGACTTTCTTAAAAATTAAAGACAAAAGCTTTATCAAAGACTCTAGGATCGATCACGTGGCAATAGTTTTCTGGCGGGAAGTATTTGATCTTTATAGTTGACCGGGAAATCTTTTTAGTTGACAGGGAAATCTTTTTAGTTGACAGGGAAATCTTTTTAGTTGACAGGGAAATCTTTTTGGTTGACAGGGAAATCTTTTTAGTTGACAGAGAAATTTTTTTAGTTGACAGGGAAATCTTTTTAGTTGACCGGGAAATCTTTTTAGTTGACAGGGAAATCTTTTTTAGCTGACAGGGAAATTTTTTTAGTTGACAGGGAAATCTTTTTGGTTGACAGGGAAATCTTTTTAGTTGAGAGAGAAATTTTTTTAGTTGACAGGGAAAGCTTTTTAGTTGACCGGGAAATCTTTTTAGTTGACAGGGAAATCTTTTTGGTTGACAGAGAAATCTTTCTATTAGACAGCAAAATCTGTTTACTTGACTGTAAATATTTTTGGCCGACTGTGAATTGTTTTTATTTGACTACGAATCTTTTTACTTGACTGTGAAATCTTTTTGATTGACTGCCAAATCTCTTTATTCAAATAATTTGTGCCTGACTGTAACATTTCACTTGACTGCAAATTTGTTCACACTTCAATAACATGGACAGAAGTACAACCAAGATTGCGCTCGAACAGCTCAGTCCAAATTTCTGCAAAATTTAGTCAGGTATTTTGAGAATTAAAATTCCTCTTCAATGCCTCAAAAAGGACATAGCCTCCGCCTCGCTATCTCATGTATCTGTGATTGTATATAGGTTCTCTACGTCCATTTTTTACCTCGTGTATTTTCACGTATTGAACCATAATTCAATTTCATTTATTCAGATTTTCACACCCTGATGGGAGTTGAAATTAAAAAAAAAAAAAATATTTTCGGGTCCTATAATAAAGATATTGAAGCAAAAACATCAAGAGGCGCCTGGCTTCACGCTGACTAGCGATGTGTCTCTACTCCAGGACTAGAAAAAACTCTCTTTCATTTTATTATCCGTGATTAATCGACGTTACTTATTTCAAATCATGGGAACTAAAATGAATATAGAGCAGTGCTTTATGATTGAAACGAGGGATTTTCAATAATGATTAACTTTGCCTTGACTGAGGAGACTGACTGTCATCATTAATGATTAATGATTAACTGTGCCTTGACTGAGGAAACTGACTGTCATCATTAATGATTAACTTTGCCTTGACCGAGAAGATTGACTGTCATCATTAATGATTAACTGTGCCTTGACTGAGGAAACTGACTGTCATCATTAATGATTAACTGTGCCTTGACTGAGGAAACTGACTGTCATCATTAATTATTAACTGTGCCTTGACTGAGAAAACTGACTGTCATCATTAGTGATTAACTGTGCCTTGACTGAGGAAACTGACTGTCATCATTAGTGATTAATGATTAACTGTGCCTTGACTGAGACGACTGACTGTCACCAAAGTGAAAGACTGCGAACATACTTTACTTATAGAAGACTACCAAAAATTGAATGAAAAGTTACTAAACCAAATGGACGTATACAAAAATAAGTTCTGTATGTTCTAAGGTTAGTGAACAAATATGTGACAAGAAGACTTCAGTTGGATTATTTTTACTACCTAGCCTCAGAGAACATACAGGTATTGTACAGTGGGAACTTACGGTGCTAACGGAGAAATTTGATGATTTCCTTGTAATTATTGATGAAATGCGCCTTGAAATGTTGTGTTACTGCACGCAACACACAACATCAGCCATCGCTGGAGCTAGATGTGCGACTTTAGCTGTTTCTTACGACTTATGACTCAATTACGACATTTGTGAACTAGACTCATATGAATTGTTGCCAAATTCCGCGTAGGAATAAACGACGAAATGAACTGTAAGACTCATGCTTGCTTAGGAAATCTATGATCTTCAATAGCCATTACCGGATCCTGCTGTTTAACATAAAATATTAAATCATTCTCATCTTCCAATCTGTTACTCTTTTTAACACCCAAAACACTCATTTTCCCCCCACGATGAAAATAAAACTATTTTCTGTTCAATTTTGTACCATGTATGACTTTGTTATCATGTACCACTTAATATTGATATCTTGTATAATCGATTTTATTTATGATGAGAAAATTGTACATGTATACTAAATAGTATGAGGTTTCGTGCACCACATTTCCGTGGTAAATGTAGATTGTAAGATTTAAGGTAGGCATAACGCCAATGAAGATACTTCTTCAGTGTATCAGTGTTGCATTTTCTGTGTACTTAAAGACGGGTATTGCTTTCCAAGCGCCTATACATAAATGACACTAAGAAACCACTTCTGGTACTAAGAGACTGTGACTTAAATAGTATTGTGAATAGTGACTACAACTGATCACACTGATGTAAACATGCGTATGTGAATAGTGACTACAACTGATCACACTGATGTAAACATGCGTATGTGAATAGTGACTGAGACTGATTACACTGATGTAAACATGCGTATGTGAATAGTGACTGAGACTGATTACACTGATGTAAACATGCGCATGTGAATAGTGACTGACACATCACACTGATGTAAACATGCGTATGTGAATAGTGACTGAGACTGATTACACTGATGTAAACATGCGTATGTGAATAGTGACTGACACATCACACTGATGTAAACATGCGTATGTGAATAGTGACTGACACATCACACTGATGTAAACATGCGTATGTGAATAGTGACTGAGACTGATTACACTGATGTAAACATGCGTATGTGAATAGTGACTACAACTGATCACACTGATGTAAACATGCGCATGTGAATAGTGACTGACACATCACACTGATGTAAACATGCGTATGTGAATAGTGACTGAGACTAATCAGACTGATGCAATTTCTAAATTATGTTTTTATTATTGTAGTTTGAAACTTAAGCTCACTAAGTCTGCAGGTTGCAAGATTTATATTGATATGTTTTCATTGCACTATTTATTGATGGATCTGTTCTATGTTTCCTAAATGGAAAAATAGTTTCCGCGGCATACGTTTTTTAGGATAAAAAAATCCTTTTTTGTCGTTTTCTCTTATTATTTATTGCTCTAATCTTGAGATTTTTAATAAACTGTAATTCTTAAACCTTGGTTTTGACTTAACCTTCACAAAGAGTCTTCAAAAAAAAGAATCATCAAGAACGTTCCAACGTTTATCATAAATACGCGATACGTTTTATTTATTGCTGGTAGTTGATACATGTATGAGAACGTTCCAACGTTTATCACAAATTCGCGATACAACAACGTTTTATTTATTGCTGGTAGTTGATACATGTATGAGAACGTTCCAACGTTTATCATAAATACGCGATACGTTTTATTTATTGCTGGTAGTTGATACATGTATGAAGAATGAACTCCCTTCATCCCGATGATTACATTAGACCGTGTCAGTCCAGAGTACATGGTTTGATGATTACATTAGACCGTGTCAGTCCAGAGTACATGGTTTGATGATTACATTAGACCGTGTCAGTCCAGAGTACATGGTTTGATGATTACATTAGACCGTGTCAGTCCAGAGTACATGGTTTGATGATTACATTAGACCGTGTCAGTCCAGAGTACATGGGGCGGATTTTCCATTATGACTCCAACATCTCGAAACCTGGGAGCCTGTTCCCAGCCACTGTACATTGCAAAAGCAGATGTAGATTGCAGGAGTAGATGTACATTGCAGAAGCAGATGTACATTGCAGAAGCAGATGTACATTGCAGAAACAGATGTACATTGCAGAAGCAGATGTACATTGCAGAAGCAGATGTACATTGCAGAAGCAGATGTATATTGCAGAAGCAGATGTACATTGCAGAAGCAGATGTACATTGCAGAAGCAGATACTGGGAACATCTGACAGGAAACGGCAGATGTTCTGTTTTTATTTTTAACACGCTTCAAATTTTTTTATTTTATTCAGTTGGTTCCTTCTCATTTCACTCCACACTAAGCTCCACAAGCCCATTATTTCAGATCTGTTATTATAAAAAGATCACTTTTAGGTTTCGTCAATCTAATCCAGAGTTCCTTTATTCTAAGGCAATATTCTACATTTCGACATTTTGGTGTGCATATTAAAATGAAGTTTAACTTCTCCGTAACCTCCAGGCGAGTAAAATACGTCGTGTTAACCCTTGCATGTTAACAACATGAACACCTGAGTTCAGCTCATTTACTTCTTAGAACAACAGGGGGTACGACAACGTAACTTCCTTCTTGGTTTCAAAGTTATGAAAGAAGGACGTTATGTTGCCGCACCCTGTATTATACTATTTACATTCCCTTAGCTAGTTACTCAAGCGTCCCGTCTCTGTAAAACCTCTATTATTAAACTGAGTTGAGTATATTTAAACTCGTTTTCTTCTTAGAACCATTATTCTATTTACATTTCCTTTGCCTGAGACTAAAGTGTCTCGATTTGTAAACCAGATTTTTAAAATTGATCACATAAACTTTTTCATTAATATTTCACTATATAATAACACAATTTGTTGCTTGCTTGGTCTGTCTTTCCGTTACGCTGTTATGGATTTAGATAGGAGGAAATTCGGTAGGGTATACATGTATTGTATTGTGGATACCAAAGGCACATCCTTCAATGTGGAAACTCCTTCGCAAAGCCCGCGTCCACTGGCAAATCAAAGGAAAAAATTCAGTAAAAAAACACGTGAATTTTCCCGTGTGGGTCTACTAGTCAAGGTGTAAACAATACAATTCACAAAATTTTCATCAAATTTGGTAAATTTTACTTACGGCTTGGAAGGTTAAGGAAATCGCCACAATACGTTGAAAGGAAAAAAGAAGGAGAAAAAATAAGAAAGAAAAACAGTTTATTTCCAATGAATTTGATACATAACACATGGATAGGAGATTGGATATTAAAGTCTTGCATACCCCAGCCGACTGTAACACAATCAGTCGAAATTAATTTCATACAATACAACCACCTTACGTGTGAAGAATACGAGAAGAAGCAACTTCACTGAATGGCCTGCGAGAATTACAGTTGACCAGGAACACTACAGGGTGTCTCAAAAAAATGTACTCACCCTTTAACCGTTGCTAACATGCTGTCTTCTTCGTGTTGCAGGTGTGAGGTTCAAACCTTTGCAAACACGATTCTTTGATCACATTTAATCATGTTCGCAAAGGTTTGAACCTCACACCTGCAACACAAAGAAGACAGCATGTTAGCAACGGTTAAAGGGTGAGTACATTTTTTTGAGACACCCTGTATAATTAAACGCTAGTTAATTTCGTTCTCTCATTCATAACGTAAAATATGGTAAAATGCATCGTAAATAAAAGACGGTGTCTCTAAAATAGAGTCGTGAAGTCTCGCGTTCTTTAAGTGGAGTTGGAGTCGACTTAAAGCTGCAGACTTTCTTGATCTATCATAGAATTAGCAGGCGTACCCTTCAGATCAGTGAGTCCGAAACTGAGGACCGCTGTCGCTTGTGGGACAGCAAAGAGTTTCAAGGGGGACCGTGAGAGTATATTTGCCATTCCACTATATAATAATAGACAGTTTCTTGCTCGCTTGCTTGCTTGATCCATCTCTCTGTGAAGCTTTTAAGGATTTAGATAGGAGGAAATTCAGTCGGGTATACATGTATTGTAAGCATTGTATTGTGGATACCAAAGGCACATCCTTCAGTGTGGAAACTCCTTCGCAAAGCCCGCGTCCACTGGCAAATCAAACGAAAAATTCAGTAAAAAAACGTAATTTTTTTTCACGCGTGAGTCTTCTAGTAACGACATATCACAGAGTACGATATCAATTTATCGTACACGGTAGCGGTTTTTTTAATTTTTAACGCTAGCATCGTAAGACTAGTGTTGCTGTGATGCCTCGGAAATAAAATGCCACTATTATAAAACCCTTACGAGGATTTCATTAGTTTCATAGAAGGTGATACAATAGCAGTTTTTACCACTGAAACTAGGCTCAGAATAGAAGTCCGATAAAACTGCAACAAAGAGGTTACTTCGGGAGAAGTTGCGTACAATATACCGTTATCGCTAGAGTCTCCAGCAATTTTTGATTTGATGTTCGTACCAGGGATGATGTTTTTAATTAGTCATAGATCCTCATACGTAGAAAATGGTCTTAAAGGCATTTTCACCATAGACTCTTTTATGAGTCACCACCACACAGATGACTTACTATTGCAGTACTGTAAAAATAGAAAGAAAAAATATGAAAGAACAATCGAAAGATAGCAAGTAAAAAAAGGAGCATTATGTACTTGCAAAAAAGTTTATTCATAAAATATGTAACATGGGAGTAACTAGCGTGATTTGTAAAATGAATGAACTAGTTTACCCTTCATAGACAATTGTAATACCAAGTATCCAATAGTTACTCAAGCCTAGTCATCAAAATCTTCTCGTAGTGCATCATTTTCCTGTCGTGAACGCTGAACAGTGTTTGTAAAGTAACAGCCTCCACTAGACTGCTTTAATTTTCAAAACCTAAAATTATAAAATTACATCACATGAACAGTTTGACAATAAAAACACATTTTCAGTTCATAATGTTCTTCTTCCGTTTTAATTAAACTTACAGAAGTGTTAGATCATGTTGCAGTACCGTGCAGTTTGTAGTAATGATGCCTTTAAAAGGCATTACCAAAACTCTATCTCTTCCTCTACATTACAGGCAACTCTTACAGGCACAGGACAATCAGGTATAGTCAAATGTTGATCAATAAACTACAGTTTTTATGCAGTAAATTTATTATTTAAACAGACAGGACTATGAGAAATGAGTTTTACGTAGTACTTGTGAGAGTCAATTACATATATGTTAGATGCATATGAAATATTAAGCTCATCTCTTGCCTGTAAAACTATGGTATTGTTGCTTGAATGTTGCTTCAATGCAAACAAAGTTCAACATTGTCCAGATTAATCACTTAAAAAAACTTAATTCACTAAGAAACATAAATAATTGCAGTGCACACAACACTCGCACAGAAAAATAATTATTCGAGTCCTGCTTGACAAGGTCCACTTTCTGTGTTCATGATCTTATTCATATCTTCATTCATATCTTCATTCATACTACTCAAGTTAATTCAAATACCTACTCGTATAAAAACGCTCTGCATGCAACTTGGAGTTATTTCAAATACCTAATCGTATGAAAACACTTTACATGCGAATTGAAACCTGTATGACCGATAGAACGTAAATTTTTCATACAGTTCGGGCTTTTAAGAAGATCTAACAACGAAAGAAACTTAAGGCCAGCCACCAGCTATACATCATTATTCTCAAGTTGTACGTGTCTTAACATTAGAAAAATAACTTAATGCTTGATAGATGACTTCTTATGGTACTTTTTTCATAGATATTCATAGCAGATTTGCCACTTCTATGAAAAAACTCACCCCTGTTATGACTACGTCTAGATGTATGCATATTTTACCTGATGTACAATTCCGATTATCACACAACGAATTATCCTACAATGTTGAGAACATTTTCTAGAGTTCTTCAGTCATCAAGCAAACTCAAGGAAATAATTACTAACAGTTTCCTGTTCAGTAATGGTGTCAAAAATGTTCTAGCTTGGAGGGCACCTGATGTGATCAGTCTGTCAGCTTCTTGGCTGTAGCGTCGATAGCGTTGTGAACCACACTGGTCAAGTCGCTCGATCTGTGTACCATTGAGAATTTTTAGCCCTTTATTGCATGAGGTATATAACTACCCTCATAATCTTCTGGCATCATATATAGCACATACCTATGCTTATTTATACCAAACAATCAATTTTATTTTGTTCATAAGTATATATTTCAATAAAAGGAGTCCCAATACTTGAAGAAACCCGAAATGACAACAACAAAAAATCTATTACTCTAAAATGATTCTTACAATGAAGGGTTGATTGAGTTAAATATAATTCACAGACTTCAATTTTGATCTACGTACCACAGAAACCCTTTTTAATTTAACTAAATTTATATTTCAACTTTTATGAACACGATAACGTAGAATTAGCACTGGATGGTACAATTTTATATGACACATTGACTAAAAAAGAATCTGCATAAACAAGAAAACGCTTCAACTGATATTAATGTAATTGTACTACGAAGAAGGAAAATTCTAAATTAGCGCATCTATATTTCCCTGTTTTTATGGCTGAGATGACCTCACCTATCCCTCCAGTAGGTTTCCGAGTACGGGTAAGTGGCAGGGCCACCGACAGACCCCTGGAGAACACCCTGAAATGCACCACTGCCCAAGACAGAGTCTCCGCCCTGCCTCCAATGCCGTCTCTTCCTCTGGAAGTCAAATCGTCCCGGAAAAGTGAAGTTGTAAGCGATATCGAAGACAATGAGCGTTACGAAGAACACAGAACTCAGCAACGAGATGTAAACCAAGTCTACGCCGTACAGAAACTCGCGTACTTCTCCAGCGACTGTTTCAAGACCGTACTCTGCCTCGTTCACGAAATCATCCATCTTGATGGCTTGTAATTTATACGGATCAACTCAATTGAACACTTCTATAAATTTTGTTCAGTTTTTCGAAAACTGAGGCTCTAAGGTATTGAACTAACTAAACTGAAAATTAAGCGAATTAATGCTTTCAGGGAATACTGTATAATAGGTATTTCAAGTGATAACACAGAAGTAAAAAAAATTACGCAATATACGGAAAGTATTTTCGACAACTTAGAGTTTTGATTTTTTCCTTGACTTCCCAAACACTCGTCTGTCGCGACTCGAAGTCAAGACTTGACTACCTCGTTTCTATTGATTGCTCGCATTTATAGGAACTAAAGTAACCGAGAACCAATATAAAAATAGCTTAGAGTTTCTCACTGAAATTTGAAGTAAGTTTCACCTTCGGTTGAGCGAGCGGCACTAACCTGCAGCTCACGCTCATCTTGGCAGAGACGCTCTGGCTTGTGAGTCGTGAGTAATTGATCCTGCATGCATGGTTTCTTCAGCTGAGTCTTCAGTCTACCTACTACAGGCAGAGAAACTAGGCTTAAAGAGTTGGAGGATGTGAGGAAACATTAACATGGCAAGAAGATCCTGCATGCATGGTTTCTTCAGCTGAGAAGTCTTAAGTCTACCTACTACAGGCAGAGAAACTAGGTTCAAAGAGTTGGAGGATGTGAGGAAACATTTACATGGCAAGAAGATCCTGCATGTATTGTTTCTTCAGTTGAGGAGTGTTGCGTCTACCACAGGCGGAAAAAATATGCTCGTTCAAAGATTTGGAGGATTTGAAGGAGCACTAAAGGTTCGTTAATACGAGTATTTGCTTAGTAATTAGTAAGACAGAAACGATAGTGTGAGATTAAGCAATGTGTACGAACACCTACTGAAGGGTTGGAGAAACTTGACTTTATTTGTTTTGATGAATTAAATGAAACTTGGATTGATTTTGGCAGCAAAATTTGACGTAGTACTTATGGAATTCAAATTTGAATAAATCCTTGCAGTAATTCAAGGAAGACATTTAGAGCGCTAACTTGCACTTCCATGTGGATTTGAGAGATCCGTAAATTCTGTTCAAAGACTGATTTTCGTCAATAATATACTGTTAATTCAATAATTTATTTAATTTTGGTTGCTAGCGTTTGATTTTGTTAGTTGCCTGGCCATTTGAGGAAAAATGAGAGTATTTGAAAAATGTTCGCACTTGTACATCATGTTAATGAATCAAATAATATTATGGAAGAGAGAAAATCATGGAACAGCGAGCAAGTTAAGTGAGAAGCTTAGTGCTGTAATTACGGAAAAAACAACTTCAAGACTTTGATTAAAACTGAAGTTGTTTACACTTAAAGAAATATTGGGGTCAAAAAGCCTCTGTAGTAACTTTGCATTGTTCTGTAATGGTCAGCAATGCATTTCTTGCTTCGGACTTGTACTCAAAAAATGAGCAGCAAACTAGTCAAGCTTTCTGGTTCTTTAGAGTGAAAGCGATCGTTTCAACGTGAAAGCGTTCAGCTAATTGTTTTTGAGAAAACAAGCTCTCAGATGTTTTGTACACACCACCAATGAGCCTTGCAATTACTAGATCCAAGAAACAAGACTCATTTACTTCTAAATAGAGCACTTGGAATAACGGAAGAGCTTCAACGTCCCTTCGCTTTCAAGCTCCTTTCGATTTGGCCAGTAGTAACACAGCTCAAGTGTCACTCTTTCATCAGCTTTATCTATCTATATATTAATACGATTGTAACTATGTGTCTATGTGTGACAGTTTGTTGCTTGCTTGGTCCCGTTCTTGAGGATTTAGATAGGAAAAAAATCGGGAAGCTATACATGTATTGTCAGAATTGTATTGTGGATACCAAAGACGCATCCTTCAATGTAGAAACTCCTTCGCAGAGCCTGCGTCCACTGGCAAATCAAACGAAACAATTCTGTAAAAACACATGAATTTTCACGTCTGGGTCTATTAATTATTATTACTAGTGCAATGTGTACCCGCAAAATTCAGGATATATGAAATAAAATACATTGTTCATTTTTACCCGTGGTATTACCAAAATCTGAATATTTTTCATGAATGTATACAGAACTTCCATTTTTTATTTTATCTACCAATAACAGGGCCGAGTGGGAGAAGAAAGCTAATAACGGAAAAAATGGCGCGTTCTATAGTGATCCGGTGCCTTTGGTACCGACAATACAATGCATTGTATTCTTGCGTTGTTCGTCCGATAGTCTTCGGCGTCTTTCTTGCTGTCGATGTCTTGCTGCTTCTCTCTTACGGTTGGACACGTTTCTATCCATGTTGGCCTTTTTTGCCGGAATTTTATTCTGAAATATCCTCTATTATCTCTTTGAAGCTTTTCAAGAAAATCACAATTCCGAAAACAATAACTCGATTTCCAAAAATCTTTGGCCTTATACTAAGTGGTAGCCAGGTTACTGGTCAAACTAATTTAAAACATTTCTTTTCGAATTATCAATTAAAAATATCAAAGCATCATAATGAATTTCAACAGAAAAAGGTCCAAAGAAAATTTCTATTTGCGAAAATAAACCGATTGTATATTCTGGATACCATAATGCAAGTGAAAGGGAATTAAATTGCCACGGAAAAATAATGCAATAGAATGATTTCTTGTATTTCTTAAGCTTTATCCTTGTTGCTATCAAAGCTATCGATTAGAAGAGTGTGACACAGAGACAGACGGACGCAGCTCTTATCATTGTATAGACTAGTAGACTGACACGTGAAAAAATTCACATGTTTTTACTGAATTTTTTCGTTTGATTTGCCAGTGGACGCGGGCTTTGCGGAGTTTCCACATTGGGGAGGGAGTTTCCAAAGGGTATCCACAATACAATGCTTACAATACATGTATACCCTACCGAATTTTCTCCTATCTAAATCCTTAGAAGCGTGACAGAGAGATGGACCAAACAAGCAAGCAAACAACAAACTCTGTATTATTATATAGTGGAATTATATTCTTGGTTTAACCGCCGCTATCCTCGTTCAGTACTGCCGTGACAGGCTTATCTGCGGGCAGTTTGAACAATGTTATCAGCAAGCAGCATAGCTTATGATAGCGGTGCTCTCTGAGTGCTTCTTGGTAAGCATCCCCGAACATACCAGCAGGCTAAATGCGTTGTAAAACTAGCAGAAAATATGCAAATGAGATAAAAATATTGCGTAGATATCGTAGTAACCTGAAATTTCATAGAACTCGTTAAAACTGACGAACCGGTTTTTCTGTTACCGTGATTATGAAATACCAGCGACGACTAAAATTTATTGGCACGAATGAATTCCACTATATAATAATACAGAGTTTGTTGCTTGCTTGGTCCGTGTCTCTGTGACGCTCTTAAGGATTTACATAGGAGGAAATTCGGTAGGGTATACATGTATTGTAAGCATTGTATTGTGGATACCAAAGACACATCCTTCAATGTGGAAACTCCTTCGCAAATCCCGCGTCCACTGGCAAATCAAAGGAAAAAATTCAGTAAAACACGTGATTTTGCACGGGTAGGTCTACTAGTTAATAATATATCTCAAGTACATTAAGCATCAGCTTCAAAAATTGATAAATCATTAAATTTCCGGTGATGAAGTGAAACGGCATCAAGCTGGAAAGCTGAGAAAACAATCCATGTTGGAAAATTTTAGATCTCAATCTTGGTTGTGGGGTTCTACGTTGAACCACTGAAGGCTTGCAAGCGATGCATAGATGTACGACATTATTGAGACCTCCAGCACCATATTAAGATTTTAGAACATTTTCCTGACGCTACAGGAGATAACTCCTCTTACTAAGTGAACATCAGTATGGAATTTTACAGGAGTGAAGTGCACGATGAAATAAAATAATAGTTAAGACTCGGCTCCTCAACGAACAATGGAATTCAGAAGCTCGCTTTATTATGTAAAGTTGTCACTATTAATTGTTTAATGAGATTTCACAACAGTTACGTTTTATTCTCAAAACTTGAACACAGAAATAAATGTCTTTGTTTTTGGATATTCAAGAAATATCATCTCGGTTGTCAGGAATGAAATTTTCGTTTCGATATGCCGAAGAAATTTATGTTCATTGTAGGTGTCTTTAACAAATTCATTCACATGTGAATTCGAGGTAAACCATCCTAATGATTTGATTGTCAACAAGCTGAGTTTCTACCATGTTCTCATTATCAAATAATCCATTTATTTCTTTAGTTCATGCGCCATACAATTTGATGTATTAATCTATAATACGAGTAGATTGTCATTTCATCAATACGCGTAATATGTTTTAAATACAGGTCAAAATTGGCAAGCAACTTTTTAACCTGTTAACGGTCACCGCTCACTCGACAATAATAATACTATTGTCATTTTACAATTGTGATATGACAGTAATAACAACGCTAATTGAACTAATAAACATTGTAACATCATATGATGTTAACGCCGCTGTGGTACCGTCGCGCATCTACATACATCATATGGTGTAAGTTGCCGGTAGAATGCAACTCGTACAAACATCATAGGATGTAAATAACGCTTAACAGGTTAATAGATTAGAACTACTGACTTGTCCACTCGAACCAACACAACTGTGTCTTGACTTGAGCACTGGATAGAAGCAGCCACTTCAACTGAGCAAAATAACAGCAAAAAACAAAACAGTATATATAATAATAATGTCGATACTCAAGAAATGTAGCAGCATTAGTTATTATATCTTATACATTAATTTTCCGTGATGCATGAAGTGCAAGAAACATGTTCAGGTTACATAATGCACTGTCTCTGCAAAGCTCAAGTGATTCATTCATTATTAACGAGTAAGTAATGTTTTATGGAAACAAGACAAAAGCGTCATATCTATGGACAACACCTCTATCGCGGTGCTTGATAGCTGCAGCGGAAATGCCATCATGTTATGAAACTGCTCCCACACTGGCTTGAGTTACTTCTGTGTGTTGTTGAAATGGTGGTTGTTTTTGCCCGTGTTACTGTGCATAATGGTGGCCCCGCACTTGAATAAATCTACGTGTTGTTTAATGAATTAACTACATTGTATTGTGGAGACAGTGCTTCTTCTTTGCCTTCTCTTTCTTTCATTTTTCATTTTTTCTTTCCATATTGAAGGAGAAGAAGGTTTATAACGGAACAAAATCACTTATTTTATAGTTATCCAGTGTCTCTGCTATCCACAATATATTTCTTAGAATACATGTTCTGAAATATAAAGAATACAACGTTTGAAAAAAATATATTATACATATGCAAATACCTGTTGGATAACTGAAGTTTTACCATCCCCAAATTTAAAAAACATGAATTTTCTCCTATTTTTCCAAGGTGCGTGACACCAAACACACCCACAAACAAATAATAACAGCGGCTTTTATTATAGACCTTGCTTATACTACTGATTGCTTATCATACTATTGTATGATACACAGCACTGCACGCGATGCAAGGCTGAGTAGATGTGAGTTCAGTCATATGCAAGTATGCAAAACAGCTCCCAGTCTCCAACTACTGATATCTCAACAACTCCATCCCTTTTGCAGTAATTTCCGCTCGCCTCCGACTCCACAATCCTTTTCAAACTAATGACTTTCATGTTGCTCTCTTAATCTAAGATCATGTTCTGGTCTAAGATTATTTTCTGTTCTAAGATTATGTTCTGGTCTAAGATTATTTTCTGTTCTGAGATTATGTTCTGGTCTAAGATTATATTCTGCTCTAAGATTATGTTCTGGTCTAAGATTATTTTCTGTTCTGAGATTATGTTCTGATCTAAGATTATTTTCTGTTCTAAGATCATGTTCTGGTCTAAGATTATTTTCTGTTCTGAGAATAGAATAGAATAGAATGAGGCTATAGGAACGAACCTTCTGGCCCATTCTTGGGTCGGATAATTACTTCGATAATTATTCGATTGTTTTACCCAAGTCCCATGCCGTATTTCTAGCCGCGTCAACCATGTCGGCAGCGGGAGAAGATTATGTTTTGTTCTAAGATTATTTTCTGTTCTAAGATTATATTTTGTTCTAATATTATTTTCTGTTCTAAGATTATATTTTGATCTAAGATTATTTTCTGTTCTAAGATTATTTTCTTTTCTGAGATGATATTTCATGCCAAGATTGTATTTTCTTCTATGATTATATTCCATCCTAATATTATGTAATGTTGTAAAATAGTAAGAAATGTTCTGCTATGAGTAGTGAATAATAACTAAGGAATTATATGATATTGATTCACTGCAATAGATCAAGATCGACGTATCTACATGGATGCTGGAACGTTATGTATGCAAGTAAAATAAGTGTAGGCGATATCAAGGAAAAATAAAATTGAGATCGACATTACAAGCAGAAACACGTTTTCTCGTCTTCCTGAATTTCATGCGTATTTATTACTGAAATTAGATAATTAATACAACATGCTCCACTTTCTAGTAACCTCAAAACGGCTCACCTTCTCGGAGCAAATTAAAGAATAAAAAGACCTAAGAGGGTCTCATTCAAGGTTAGTATTCCAGTGCACTATGTCTGGACGAAATGATGGGAGTCATGGTGCAATGATCATTGCGATGTTCACAATTGGAGAGAAATATATTTAAAAAAGTTGTTCCTCGGTAATTTAAGTTTTACCCACTGCCTCTGACTATGTTAGTCCATGAAGAATGCTATGTATTATTTTAGACATGCAGCCAAGTCGACTGGCCAGGATAGAGGAACAACGTTTGCTAGACGTTCGTTGGTCGTGGATTATCGTTCAAAAGTTGCATGACAAACACACCTACACACCTACACCAGGTAACTTCACCTGTTGGGGTAAATACTTCAATCTAGGGTACATACTACATTCTAGGGTACATACTGCATTCATGGACACAAAACTCATTTTATGATAAATACTTCGTTTTATGATAAATACCCATTTCCATGGTGCATGCCTCATTCTTAAGTGCATACGTTTTGATCGAGTCATACGCTCATTTTTATGATACACTTAAGTCTGAGCTAGATTTCCAAAAGTAGATATCAATTTACCAGTGCTATGAGATACCTGAATGCATCAACTACTGACTCTAACGTATTGGATTCTTTAGATTAGGAATAAAATATTCGTATTTGGATGTTGCATCTAAATCTTTCTCCAATGGAAGACTGAGCCTATTACTTCTAATAGACCGTGATGCGTATGGTTACTCTCAATGGTTACTCAATACTCTCATATCAACGTTACTCTCAATGGTTACTCAATACTCTCATATCAACGTTACTCTCAATGGTTACTCAATACTCTCATACCAACGTTACTCTCAATGGTTACTCAATACTCTCATACCAACGTTACTCTCAATGGTTACTCAATACTCTCATACCAACGTTACTCTCAATGGTTACTCAATACTCTCATACCAACGTTACTCTCAATGGTTACTCAATACTCTCATAACGTTACTCTCAATGAGTCAAAGATTTACCTTCTCGAAATTGAGGAGTCGGATTGAGCGTATCAAACTCCTTAGTTTTAATATGAGGGATGTTAAGGGTAATTCTTACTGCAGAGGGGAATATTTTAAGGGTAACAGGGACCTGCGAGCACGCAGTATACTACCACAACTGGCTCAGTTTTGCCTCAATAGTCAAGGACAAAAATGCAGCAGAGTTTACTTCAGTCACTTGAGCGGCAGTCTCTGACACAGGTGGGAGCGCGACAGTTTCTTTCTCTAAATCCAGTCTTCCGAAAACATTTCCGCTAATTTGAGCTCTGGGAATCCAAGTTTGGTGTTGCTATATTACTCATGCTTTACTGTCTGAGAGCTCCAGTGGAAAATCCAAGGTATGTAGCGTGTTTGTTTGCTTATTGTTTTATTTATTTCTTTAGCCAGTCGAATGTAGCTTCAGCAGCCTTTTCTCCCATTATTCCAGAAAATAAATGAATTTGTGTTTCCGAAGTACGTGAACTAAGAGAATGTTCTAAACTGAACTAGGCTCCAATACCAAAAAAATAAATTAATAAATAAAAGGCAGCGTATTTTGTCCCTTTACACGCATACACTTCAATAATCATCACTGTATCCAGACAGCCTACAGCAAAAACAGCTTTAGCTACATGTTTTCTTGGCTAATCCGTGCCTAATATTCCTGAGATATTTTCTTGGCTAATCCGTGCCTATTATTCCTGAGATATTTTCTTGGCTATTCCGTGCCTAATATTCCTGAGATATTTTCTTGGCTAATCCGTGCCTAATATTCCTGAGATATTTTCTTGGCTAATCCGTGCCTAATATTCCTGAGATATTTTCTTGGCTAATCCGTGCCTAATATTCCTGAGATATTTTCTTGACTAATTCGTGCCTAATATTCCTGAGATATTTTCTTGGCTAATATTCTTGCCATATTTCCATGGCTGATATTCCTGTCCCATTTCCTAGCTACTATGCTCACCACATTTCCATGGCTGATATTCCTCCTGACATTTTCTTGACTAATATTCTTGCCAAACGAAATGAGGTTCTAAAGAATTAAAAAAAAAGTCTGAGTGCGTCCTGTGTACGCTTGCTGGCTCCGCTGACGCAGCAATAAGAGCATAAACAAGGCGGGCAAGTTCTTCAAAAGTGTTGCAGCAAATATTCATGCTTTAGAGAAGTGCTTATCACTACAGCTTCTGCACTTCACTTTAATAATGTTGCTATATGAATTCAGTTCGAATAGTGTTTCTATAAGTGTTTCATTTCAGTGATGTTGCTCTATGAATTTCATTTCAATCGTGTTGTTACGTGTATTCGTGTATACTGTAGCTTCTGAAACAACTAATTGTGTATTGTGTTTATCATTTTTTTAATATCTTATCTCGGAGGATGAAGTGATCATTCATTGAACTACTGAGTGGGGATTTAAATTGATTGAGAAATTAAGATTGCATACATTTTGGTTTGTATTACGAGCTTGTACATGAAATCGGTCCGTAGAGGAAGTCGGCCGTCGCTGGGAGCAGCATCTCTAGCCTTGATGTGTAACGCTGGTGTTACGAGCTCTAGACTTATACTGTACATATGTACTGTGTGGTGCTGTACTGTGTGGTATACTGTATGTACTGTGTGGTATACTGTATGTAGTGCTGTACTGTGTGGTGCTGTACTGTGTGGTGCTGTACTGTGCGGTATACTGTATGTAGTGCTGTACTGTGTGGTATACTGTATGTACTGTGTGGTATACTGTATGTAGTGTTGTACTGTGTGGTATACTGTATGTAGTGTTGTACTGTGTGGTATACTGTATGTAGTGCTGTACTGTGTGGTGTTGTACTGTGTGGTGCTGTACTGTGTGGTGCTGTACAGTGTGATGCTGTACAGTGCAATGCTGTACAGTGTGATGCTGTACAGTGCAATGCTGTACAGTGTGATGCTGTACAGTGTGATGCTGTACAGTGTGATGCTGTACAGTGTAATGCTGTACAGTGTGATGCTGTACAGTGTAATGCTGTACAGTGCAATGCTGTACAGTGTGATGCTGTACAGTGTAATGCTGTACAGTGTGACACATACATGGAATAAAATTGATTTATTTAGTACACGCGTGCAATATATGAATCAGAAAGCACAAGTCTGATGTAATTATCGTTTTCTATGGATTGAAATATAAATTATTTTATCCAGAGGAGACTCATTTCTTCTCGGATGATCCCTTAAGAAATTAAACTTTGAATTTAAGACTAAAATGTGCGTACAAATCAAGTGTGTAATTGATGCTAGGCAAGAAATAACTTATTTCCTTTGGTCAAGAGTAAATTTTGCGTCTTTATCTAAATTATAATGACCTTATTTAAAATACGATGGTTATTGCTCAAGGCGATTTTGTGCATGATGTTTTCGTTACATTAAATCTATATATCTGAAAATTAAGTTTTGAATTTCATTTGTCACCTTCGATAAAAAAGTCAAAAAAGGAAACGTAACACTTATCGAGCCTTGAAATTTACGGGCTTTCTTCACTAACTTCATGAGTACGTTCATTCGGTTCAAATAGTCAATTTATTATGTTGTTCTTTACCTAATTTTTGGACTTATTCATGTCTCTTGTTTCAGAAGCTCCCTGTAGGAAACTAAGGAGAAGCACCGAAAAGATGGCGTCAGTTGGCTTCATATTAACGGCTTTTCTGCCTTGGTTGAGTCTGACCAGAGCGAACACGATGTGGTTCCACACGGGGTCAGACAAGAAAATATCTCCTGTGCCCAATTTCGAGCTGTCCTTGAGAGGATACGACATCGTGTTTGCTGATCCCTTCCAGAGTAAAGATCCTGGCTTCCGTGATCAGATCTTCGAGCCCTTCTACAAAGATAATGGTAGAACATACTTCTATTCCTTCATCGATGAAGTTGAATTGAACAAAGAGTGTGATTCAAATTTCACATTTACTCGTGTCAGTAACTCAAGCGAGCTTTTCAGGGAGAAATCTGTAGATTACAGCTTCTTCCTTGGAGCAGTGGACGATCAAAGTGAGAAGTCTGTGTTCACAGCGAACCCTGAGAAGCAAGCGAGCTCATCGTGGGATAACGACGTTGTCATCGGTCGGGCAAAATGTGTCACTCATCGTGTCCAGATTGCTCCTTTTGAAAAACCAGTTTTTACAGAAAATTTTCGTAACGCTTTGCGAGTTTTTCATGAAGCTGCAAAAGATCCATTGTCCCTACGAAGCCGAGAAACGACGTTGATGTTTTTCCTGACTTACGGTACACATTTCATGAAAACCATAGAACTTGGATCCAAAGTTATCGTGTCGAAATCCGCCTCTACTCACGACGGTAACGTGACAGAAGAGTGTCTCAGGTCTGCTATTGCTAAGAACATGAAGGCTGGAGATGGAAGCTCTAAAATATCGGCGTCCTCCTTGCAAAAATACTTCAAAGACTGTTCTGAGACCAACGAAAGTTCAGCAACCGCCAAACATGATAGCGACGTACAATTGTCGGTAAGAGGAGCTTTCCCGAACGGAGAGGGAGACTGGGCCGGAGTTTCCAAAGCTTCCCCGTTGCCTATTGGCGCCGAGCTCGTGAAATTGTCTTATTTCTTCAGAGATCAGTGGCTGGACTTCTTGGAGGAAAACGGAACCCGTAACCTGCCTTTGGATACGTCAGCTATGTACGAACTGTACGAAATATACCTGAGTTTCTACTGTCACAAGGTTCTAGGAGTGAACTGCGCGACGTCAACGCTCAAGGAAATTGAAGGACGATATTCTCAAAAGATGGATCAAAAACTTTCGCAGCACAAGCTTCCCCTGACTGACATGGCATCGGACCAGCCAAGGCAAGGTAGTATGTTAGGTCAATAATAAGGAATTAACAGCAAGGAGTAATAATTTGATCGGATCAACCAAGTAATAGTAGTTTGAAGTTTAATAATTGATAATTAGCTGCAGGAAGCAATGATTTGATTACACTGCATGGCACCAGTCACTGTTTAAATTACGGTAGGACTATGAATTGTAAGCTAGACGTATTGTGAACTCCAGTAGGAGACTAGACTACGACTGGTTTCTTGTGGTGGGCAGCGTAAATTCTTAAAATAAGATTAGAAGTTATTGAACGTGCCATTCATATTTCAGGCATGAACGTGCCACTCAGTTACATGCCTGAAATACTCGTATGTATTTACTTAGCTTGTATTCATTTATGATGAACAAATATATCATTGTCATTGAGAACGTGCAAAAAGACACACTCAATGCATGAAAGTTCTACCACATTCACAAACATCGTTCGGCTAAATTTTCTTTGCATTGAAAATTTATTGCAGTGCATTAGAATTTTTGCGTTGGCAGTTTAGGTTGTAATGTATGGGTGTGCAAAGAAATGCGCTTTTCGTTGATCTGTCTCTGACTGATTTGAATGAATATCATTAGTGTTTTTTACTGCAATGTCACCGTGAGTCAACACATGTGTATCAGCTAACGACTGCCGAGAAGGTTTGGTCTTTAAATAATTAATTTTTCGCTGCCTCTGCGATTTCGATAAGTAATCGCGTGATTAATGTTATTCAAAACGAGATAATTTATAGGTGTAACTAATCTCTAACTGTAACCTTATCGCTTCAGAGGAGCACCTGAAATTCAACGCTTTTATCGTTAGTGGAGGATTCGCAGGACTTCACACAGCTCTAGGGTCAATCGAGGTGTTCAGTGACACCCTCATCTTCAACACAACGCTGCCTGAACTGCCACTCAAACTAGGGGGACATTCACTAGTCGCTGTTGGATCAGTTCTTTACAATTGTGGAGGCTCAACTCCCTGGAGCTTGAGTGACATGTTCTTGCAGTGCTACGAGCTGAACATCACAAGTCCATCCCCTACCTGGTTACCAACTTTCAAACTACCACAAGATATGAAGACGTTCCATACTGCCTTATCAGTCGGCTCCGATATTTGGTTCTTTGACAGAGGCTCATTCACGGTCTATGTGTACCAGTACAAGTCTAAAGCTTTCAATCAATTCTTTTTACCTTTCTTCACCAGCAGCGAGATGTGCTTTGTAAAGCTAGGCGCATCCTCTATAGCTGCAGTTGATACAGCACAAAGCTTGGTGTACATCTTGAAACACCCTTCTGATCCTCAAGACTGGCAAGTGATACCCACGGTACTAGAGACTCGTTATTCCCCTGCTTGCGTTGCTATAGACTCTCTGATTTACATTACTGGCGACCGTAGAAGTGAAATAAGCGAAGACTATGAAGTGTTCGACATAAACCTCGAACAAGTTCATCTCATTCCAACATTTGACCAGCCCCGAATTGGATACGGATTGACTGCCTTGGATGGAGTACCTGCTGCAATTGGAGGTATGGTTAAGAACGGGAAAACCATCTTATCCACCATAGAAGTTTACGATAGTGTCGGAGGGAAGTGGAAGACGCTCGATCGGCAGTTAAGTTTCCCGAGGACTCTGTTCGGTGTGTCTTCATTTAATATTTCATAATAAGCTTTGGTTAGCCATCTCTAGGTTGGATCTCTCAATGCCGGATTCTCTTTCAATTTGAAATCTCGAATCTCCGTAAAATTTCATGAAGTTTGTCTTGTGAGTTCTTTGTACGACTCCCCATTCGAAGACATTTCGACCCATGTTTTTTATCATAAAAGTTGTTCTGGAAATACAATACGTCAGTGGTTCATGATGAGGATACAAGATATTGACTTGATGGAATTTACAACTATCAGACTCTGAGTTTTGACTTTAGTCTTGATGTGCGTATTTTAGAATGGCAGCCTTGACATGCTATAGAATAGAATAGAATAAGGCAATGGAAACGAGCTGTTTGGCCCATTCTTTAGTTGATACTTATAAGGCGTGGAAAATATCGTAATTCCTAATTTCCTAAATATCGTAATAGTCATGTAGATGTCGATTCTCAGTCTGAACAGAGACCTGTTCAAATAGCTTTAGTCTTTTTGTTAAAGAACAGAATGTTATTTGACATGCAAATGATGAAATATTTATGTATACTCTGCAGGAATTGTATGAGAATATGATTGTATCTTTTCGGACTAACGCTTGATATATTACGAAGTAATACAGCCTGAAAGAAATATTTTTTGACCGAGTCTGCAGCATTTCTTCAATATGTTATTACGGAAGTTTACTAATAAGTAAACATTGAGATACAACCGCACTTTGTGGAAAATAATTGATCAACATGTAAATAGCAACATTGGTTAACAGTTCCTACGCTACTATGTACGTGTACGCAGCAGTCGGATTGATTATTCCCAATGAAATTTAGTTTTGTTGAAGGTTTAGTCATATTGCGTGCATACAATTGTATTTCAAAGCTTTGCATTTTCTAGACATGTTTACTCACAAACAAAGCCTACCACGTTATTAAATAAAATATCTTATAATTTCTAGTGATTTTTTTTGTTGAAGAAAACGGAATTATTTTCAATGGCTTATGCAAAATACGTAATTAGTGGTGCAGTTTATTGATGATAGTAATTTAAATGAAACAAGAAACATTTCATGACTAAAACAATACTTCTAATATTTGTTGATAGCGAGTTTTTCTAAGTTTAATGAAACCTACCTCCAATTATTCGATTCTGATTTGCATAAATTTAACTGTTATATTAAATATAAACGTACGATTGAAATCTCAATTTGTTGACGACTGAAGTGCATTTGGGTGAGGGAGGTAAGACTCATGAGTCGTAAGAACAAATTTTTAAGACTTATTTCGTTGTTATTTGTTGCATGGAGGTTCTGTGTCGAAGCCTCTGAAGTATTCCCATGTTTTGTTGTTTTTATTGTTGCTTTTTACTTGATGTTGTTGATCTCTTGGACATTTGAGTTATGCATGCACTGAGCACTATTTCATACACTGGATTAGTTGTAAGTTCACAGTTTGTAAAATATTATACAACGGATTACTTGTATTTTTAAGTTCTTGCAGCAGAACAATGTTTCTGAATGAAGTTTTTGTGTGACGTTTAGTTTAATGGAAAGCAGGGCATGGGTTTCTGTTGCGTGGTACGATTGCTGTTCTCATGGTGATAGTAACTTGGATTGCTGTTCTCGTGGTAATAGTAACTTGGATTGCTGTTCTCGTGGTAATAGTAACTTGGATTGCTGTTCTCATGGTGATAGTAACTTGGATTGCTGTTCTCATGGTGATAGTAACTTGGATTGCTGTTCTCATGGTGATAGTAACTTGGATTGCTGTTCTCATGGTGATAGTAACTTGGATTGCTGTTCTCGTGGTAATAGTAACTTGGATTCCTGTTCTCGTGGTAATAGTAACTTGGATTGCTGTTCTCATGGTGATAGTAACTTGGATTGCTGTTCTCATGGTAATAGTAACTTGGATTGCTGTTCTCGTGGTAATAGTAACTTGGATTGCTGTTCTCATGGTAATAGTAACTTGGATTGCTGTTCTCATGGTGATAGTAACTTGGATTGCTGTTCTCATGGTGATAGTAACTTGGATTGCTGTTCTCATGGTAATAGTAACTTGGATTGCTGTTCTCATGGTAATAGTAACTTGGATTGCTGTTCTCATGGTAATAGTAACTTGGATTGCTGTTCTCATGGTAATAGTAACTTGGATTCCTGTTCTCACGGTAATAGTAACTTGGATTGCTGTTCTCATGGTAATAGTAACTTGGATTGCTGTTCTCACGGTAATAGTAACTTGGATTCCTGTTCTCGTGGTAATAGTTACTTGGATTGCTGTTCTCATGGTAATAGTAACTTGGATTCCTATTCTCACGGTAATAGTAACTTGGATTCCTGTTCTCACGGTAATAGTAACTTGGATTGCTGTTCTCGTGGTAATAGTAACTTGGATTGCTGTTCTCACGGTAATAGTAACTTGGATTCCTGTTCTCATGGTAATAGTAACTTGGATTGCTGTTCTCGTGGTAATAGTAACTTGGATTGCTGTTCTCATGGTAATAGTAACTTGGATTGCTGTTCTCACGGTAATAGTAACTTGGATTCCTATTCTCGTGGTCATAGTAACTTGGATTGCTGTTCTCACGGTAATAGTAACTTGGATTCCTGTTCTCATGGTAATAGTAACTTGGATTGCTGTTCTCACGGTAATAGTAACTTGGATTCCTGTTCTCATGGTAATAGTAACTTGGATTGCTGTTCTCACGGTAATAGTAACTTGGATTTTTGTTCTATGTTTTATTATTCCTACTGCCCTGAACTCCCCAACCTTAAAAGCAATGGAATCTTTAGCTTCCGACGAATTTACTAAAACATTTTGCCTGTCTTCAATAAATAAATTCAGTTCTACAATTGCTATACTGGTGAGTTTGTATGGAAAATTCATACACACTCAGTAAAAAAACAACTCGAAAAGGTAAAAAATACTCAGGGAAAAACAAAGAGTAAAATTACTCAGTAAAAAGAACCCTTCAATTTAAATGAATCCATGTGGAAGTTCAACATTACAGCAATGTGGAAATTAAACTTAGGCGTGAGCAGGTCAATGGTAAGCAAATTATCAAATAATACATAAAGTTAGCAAATTTGACTGACGTCCACTGATGGAACCAATTAAAGCGACGGGCAATAAGGTGTGCAGTTTTAAGAAACAATATTCTGATCCCCTGTAGCTAATGGCTCATTAGTTCCAATGAACTCATTAATTAAAATTGTAAACACCAGTAGTACTACTCCAGTTTCGATAGAATAGAATAGAATGAGGCTATAGGAACGAACCTTCTGGCCCATTCTTGGGTCGGATAATTACTTCGATAATTATTCGGTTGTTTACCCAAGTCCCATGCCGTATTTCTAGCCGCGTCAACCATGTCGGCAGCGGGATTCGAACCCGGGTCTTTCCGCTCGCAAGCAGATTCGCTTACCAGTCGACCAAGCTGGTGAAGATCATAAAGTCTATTCTTAACTTCAGAGGAAAAGGAAGTTGTAGCTGATGTGCTAAATGCAAGCACTGCTTTGATGAAACACAAATGTTTTTTAGAAGTTTAATAGTGAATAATCAATTCCATCTTTCTTGCTGGAAAAATATGGAATTATAGAGTGGTATAAAGTTACCAGCTGAGACCTGAACAATAACAGACTGGATTAAATGACACGAAGCTCTAAAGCAAACCTGCATGCACCCTCACACACCTTCAAAAGTTTAGACGGAATCGAATTTTTGATTGAGTTTTATGAAAGAACACAAGTAAACTATAATATTACGCAGTTGTTTTGGTTACACACCTTGTAGAGAGTTAGAGAGTTACACTAGACGCCTTGTAGAGAGTTACACTACACGCCTTGTAGAGAGTTACACTACACGCCTTGTAGAGAGTTACACTACACGCCTTGTAGAGAGTTACACTACACGCCTTGTAGAGAGTTACACTACACGCCTTGTAGAGAGTTACACTACACGCCTTGTAGAGAGTTACACTACACACCTTGTAGAGAGTTACAGCGTGAATGTATTGAAACATCAGAGCGTGTAAGAGAACATTGAGGATCATATAATACTGGAATCTGATAGAACACATCGAGCGCTACAAGGACACTTGAAACAACTCATTTTCTTCATAAAACCTTTACATTATCAGCTAGAAACTCGAACGTCTAGTTTCTGAAAATCCCATCATTAAAATTGATAAATGAAAATGATATTCTCACCTAGGCGTAAACAGCACAAGTTACAAAGATATAGTCAATCTTCGCATACTGAATTTAGGACTTAAAGGACCAAAGAGCTTCCTACTTGTAGCTCTTTGATTCATTACTTCAGGTTACACGTCATCTTTAGTTTTCCTTATATTCTTACTAAAATCACCCACCGAAATGAAAAAGCGAGCCAGTTAGTAAAACCTAACGACATACATTTACCATAACATAACCTAATACAGGGCGCGGCAACACAACTTTCTTTTTTGAAGGGAACTTCCTTTTGCAAGAAGGAAGTCACGTTGCCGCACCGTGCATAGCGTAACTTAATATCACAAAACATTACCCAGGCACGAACACAACTGAAAGTTTGCGAACAAGTAAGCTGCATGAACTGAGTGGGAAAGGAGAACTGGAGTATGGAGAACCACTCACAATGTCGAAGCTACAATGCCTTCAAAGTAGCCATCACTGAGTTGATCGATGAATCACGAATGGATAGATTACAAGAAATGAATAAATTTTGAAACAGAAAATCTGAATAGATGGAATTAATGAGAATGTAAAAATGAAGATTCGGTATTTTTGGTTTAAATTAAATTGAGAATATATTATTGTAGGAATAACTGGCCTACACAAAACTGAATGTATTGTATAACAGACAATTATACACTGTTGGCGTACACCATAGCGAAATCCTCTAAATGATCCTTTGTTAATACTTTCTCTGAAGGAACTACAAAACAATCTGCAACTTTACCTTAGTATCCTGAACAAATGAAATTAAAATCACAGTGATCTTATTTTCATCACAATTCTACGGCAATTCGATGATCAGAAATGGTTTGAATAAAATCGTGACAGACAAAAGCTTCGCGCGACAACTTCAATGGAACCACGAGAGCAGCCATACTGGGGCTACATCAGTTAAACGCTTGGAAATGGGCGAGTCAGTGGCGTCTTCTTCAGCTGAACGCTTGGAAATGGGCGAGTCAGTAGCGTCCTCTTCAGCTGAACGCTTGGAAATGGGCAAGACAGTGGCGTCCTCTTCAGCTGAACGCTTGGAAATGGGCGAGTCAGTAGCGTCCTCTTCAGCTGAACGCTTGG
>VCRD01005951.1:14151-26630 GCA_006783055.1 Trinorchestia longiramus
GCGTGACACCATCACTCCACTCAACTAGCGTGACACCATCACTCCACTCAACTAGCGTGACACCATCACTCCACTGAACTAGCGTGACACCATCACTCCACTCAACTAGCGTGACACCATCACTCCACTCAACTAGCGTGACAACACTAGCCTGGCTTTGCACTCTGTGGTACCCCAAAATTAACGTCGCAGTAATGTGCAAATGGTAACACTAGTCTAAATGGCCATTCACTCTACTGTACTGTACTTGACTGTAATGCATGGAGGCGTGACTACAGTTAACTGACAGTTAACTGTAGTCCATAAATTTAAACTGCATCAAGAAATAATGAAAGCTTAAACAGTTATGCTGCTAGTTAGTATTTTAGTTGCTTTGAATATTTCAAGTGTCTTCAGTTGTTCAAACTGTCGCGTGTTAAGCATTGTTTATTAATTAAAAATAAAGGGCTCGCTAAGAAGCAAAGTTGATAATTAACTCTCCTTCTGGTCAGAAACAATTAGTGCATCCTATGTAGTTGGATCTACATAGGAGGAAATTCCATTATATAATAATACACATTTTGTTGCTTGCTTGCTTGGTCCGTGTCTCTGTGACGCTCTTAAGGATTTAGATAGGAGGAAATTCGGTAGGGTATACATGTATTGTAAGCATTGTATTGTGGATACCAAAGGCCCATCCTTCAATGTGGAAACTCCTTCGCAAAGCCCGCGTCCACTGGCAAATCAAACGAAAAAATGCAGTAAAATACGCGTGAATTTTCACGTGTGGGTCTATTAGTCAACAAGAAATAATAACACGTTTTTTACGTCAGTCGTCGAGTGGTGAATTTATGATGCAGAGTCCCTGGTTCGAACCCTCCTGCAGCCCTCGCTTTTTCCCGCTTGCGACGCAGGGGGTGTAAATTGACTATTACTCATCAAAAAGTTTATCTAGCGCCCCTACGAGCCTCAATCTTAAATTGCACCACTGAAGGACGGGAACATATGCTAGGAGAAGACTAGATGTACTTTTTCATTCTCTTTCCTCTTTTTTCAATTTCTTCGCTTAACACAAACATTTATTCGTCTTTTTTTTAAGATGTTTGGGTAAACAATTGAAAACCCGATGACAACACATGAACTGCGTAATGTACTGTATACTATACATGTACTGTGTACTGTACATGTACTGTGTACTGTACATGTACTGTGTACTGTACATGTACTGTGTACTGTACATGTACTGTATACTATACATGTACTGTGTACTGTACATGTACTGTATACTATACATGTACTGTGTACTGTACATGTACTGTATACTATACATGTACTGTGTACTGTACATGTACTGTATACTATACATGTACTGTATACTATACATGTACTGTGTACTGTACATGTACTGTGTACTGTACATGTACTGTATACTGTACATGTACTGTATACTGTACATGTACTGTGTACTGTACATGTACTGTGCAGTATATTGGAAATATAGTTTGTTTATTTTTGCTCGGAATATGAGAGATTGGTTTCAAAACAACACCCATCATTGGAAATCCATATCAGAGACTAATTTTGGCTTCGCTTTTCCTTTTAGAAACATTTTTCTTCGAACTTAAAGCGTACACACGTACGTGTGTTCGCTTGTTTCCCTTCCACTAAAAATCCTTTTTGCAGAATATTTTCTTCCTTACTTATTTCGCTCACTCAAAAATATATACATATATATATATATATATATATATATATATATATTTGTTCAGTTCCCCTGTTTTTGAATGGAGTTTCAAAACTTTTTTCCGTGAATTTTTCTCCCATGTTTACTTCCTCTTTAGTTTCCATGAATTTATTCCTCCATTAAATTTTTGCCGTGCATCTCAGTGGTGTACGACATCAGGACGTGGTCTGGCAGGACGTGGTCTGGCAGGACGTGGTCTGGCAGGACGTGGTCTGGCAGAACATGAGTCTGGCAGAACATGAGTCTGGCGGAACATGAGTCTGGCAGAACATGAGTCTGGCAGAACATGAGTCTGGCAGAACACGAGTCTGGCAGAACACGAGTCTGCCAGAACACGAGTCTGGCAGAACATGAGTCTGGCAGAACACGAGTCTGGCAGAACACGAGTCTGGCAGGACATGAGTCTGGCAGGACATCGCTGTCGTCTGCAAAGTTCTCTCCAATAAAGGGGTCATAAAAACCTCTTGGAATTTAACTCTCTCTGGAATTTCATTTGCACGCAGTGTTTCCAACTCCTGATATGGCTTCCATGCACCGATTTTTCAACCTGGAACAGCGACGGTATTTGTATTCCAGAATTCCAGAATTAATGTTTTATGGGGAACTTTTTTGGTTTCCAGAATTCCAGAATTATTCTTAAAGGCAGAAGTTATCTGTATTCCATAAGTATAAAATTAATGTTATACGGAAGAGTTGTTAGTATTAGAATTTCATAATTGATGTTATATGATGTTCTTATTCCAGCATTCCAGAACTAATCTTATGTGGAAAATTTATTTGTATTCTAAAATTTCCTAATTGATATTATGCAGAGAATTTATTTGTATTCCAGAATTTTGAAATTTTAGAACTCATAATAATAAAAACTTTTAATTCATGTAAATTTCGCTCATTTTTGTCGCACTTCGCTTGTTTGCCATCAAAACACCTCTAATCTGTACAACTTATTTTACTTCTAATAATACAGGGTGTTCATAAAGTCTCTTTGACAGTTAAAAAATTATGACAAATGCAATTGATAAGACATTTTATTCAGATTTGTTTTATTTTATTCAGTATTTATGAAAACTTTTAATCACATTTTGCATTTGTGTGTTTCAGGGATCCTGTTTGTGAAAGAGGTGCTGTTGAGACTTTATGAGAGACTTTTATAAGAGACTTAATGGACACCCTGTATTCAGAGTTTTTAACGTAAATTTAATTAATTTCTGGGGTAGTTTGTCCTTGGATTGAGTGTAGCGAGAGTCTAACAGCATTGTATCCCTCTCTCCCTCATCGACCCTTTGACTGGACGGCAGCTCACACAGCGTGTCGCCACACCTACAGTTGCTCGCCTTCTATTTATTCGCGAACGCAGACTGGACGATGACTTTTTCTGAATTTGTCTTGCCAACAGGAGGTCCATAACTGGAGTGTGTGAACATCCAAGTAGTGCAGGAGTGTAGCCCAACGATGTGATGGGCGTTTCCTCTGACATCCACAGGGATGTCTCAAAAGTGACGGCGAGTACCACACGCGGTACTCAGGTGCTTCATAAGAGACGGCTGAGTACCACATGCGGTACTCAGATGCTTCAAAAGACACGGCTGAGTACCACATGCGGTACTCAGGTGTTTCAAAAGAGACGGCTGAGTACCACATGCGGTACTCAGATAATGAAGAGTTAGGATTACAACACAAGGTCACAATTAGATATATATTATAATAACAGTTCATGCAGTCTACAGTTCATAAAATTAAAATTCATAGTGATATTATGATATGCGAGTGCTTCTATAATTTACTTTTAGAACCCAAATAGAGTTTTTTAAGTGTCATAACAAGACCAGAGCATTTTAACTGTTTTTTGAATAGGGCCTTTCGACTGTTATATCAAAAATTGTGTATCTCAAGCAGGACTGATATCGTTTGTTTTCCTCTCTACAGAACACAAATAAAATAAGAGCCTGGATGTGGTTTACCAACTACATAAAACTAGCAAACTACCTTTTTGATTTTTCAAATCCAAGTATTCGAAAAAGCTTTCTTGACTGAACCACAGAATACAGTAAGTTATGGCAGCAGCAACGAGCCGTTTGGTCCATTATTGTGTTGCTGCCTAAGTTCCATGCCGTCTAAAGCCAAAGCATCAATCACACTCATGTACTTCAATCACGCACAGTCATTTCAGTCACATAGGCATACCGTAATCATACATAGGCCTCAGGAGTTAAGAAGAATATAGAATCAGTACTTTATTATACAGGGGGGATATTTATCCAGCATTTGTCAAGACGATTTTTGAATATGTTCACAATGCAGCAGAAACAATATTATCTAGCAGCTGGTTCCAAGTTTCGGCAATTTTAACTGAAAAGAAGCTAAAAGCTTGGGATGTCTTGCAGTTTCTTAGTATTAGTTTTTGAACTTTTTTTTCGCATGTGTTCAACGTTATTAAAAGGCCTTTTCATGGTAACCTCGTTAAAACTGTTGAGATATTTATGAACACATTATGGGCAGCTATGGTAGGAGTATCAGTATACTGAACCGCCTTGTATACTGAGCTTACCAGTATACTGATACTGATAATACACAGTGTATTGAGATACAGTAGACTGGTAATATACTATTTGACCCGTGGGATTAGATCCCTGGTACTTCTCAGTTTGAGTCACCACTTCTCTCACTTGACTGCTCAGTATAAAAATCCCCTGATATTCAGATTTTAAGCAGCATTTGTGTCTCGAAATCTTAGCTCATTGTAGTCCATAGTGCTATTTATTATTAACACTAAACCTCCAGCTACAATTAAAAGAGTATATTAACTAGAATGGGTACTGTTTTTATCTGTACAGTATTTACAAGATAGCTTTTTGATAACTTATTGCTACAATTTCATGCAGTTTGTTGCAGTCGGACATCTTACCAGCGCGGTCGCTATGGTTACGACCCTCGCTGTTCCAGGCCTGGCGTCACGGACCAATGAGCCAGCCGGCCAGACTAGGCCTTTCCCTCAGTGTGCTCTTGACGTTCGTGAGGTGAGGTGTCAGTCTCCGAGCGCTGCTATCGATCATACGCGGTAACTGCATTGTCCAGTAACTTTTATCGTCCTTTGTACGGGTAAGAAAGAGTCCTTTACAATGATGAAGGGAGTATCTATCGGCCTTCTAATGCTGGTGATGGTGGCTGCTGCACCCAGGCAAAAAAATGGAGAAGATTTCGAGTTCGTGGAGGTAAGGAAGACCCTCGGGAGGGTGATGATGACGACGATGGTGGGGTGATGGTAGTCACTTCGATTTTGGTGATGTTGAGTTGACCTTTCGTGATCAGCGAGTTTGATTATAATTGTTGCCTTCGATTATTTAATGGGGCTCCGATTATTGCATGGTGTCGCTGTCACTGCAGCCAATTATTCTTTTATTTGATCATAATTGAACACTAGATCAATTCTGTAACCTTTATTTATTGTTCTAGTTCACTGGTTTCTAACCACATAATTATCGTGTTATTAACGAGCTTAATTATTATTAATCATTTTTTTTCTTAAATTTAGTTATTCCGTTAATCACGCTATGGTGTCAATTATTATTCAGTTGTTTATGAATTATCAATTATTTATTTATTGGTAAGAGCTCCATTATAGTTTAACATGTTCATTCGTATGACCCACCGGTGGGTCACTCAGGTTAGGTTTTGTAATTTTTTCAAAGCTTTCTAGTGACTGTATGTACAAAGTAAAGATTTGCACAGGCTAGGCAACCGCAATGAATGTGTCAATGACTAAAGTTAATTATAGAAATGTACCAGCTAAGAATTATGTCTTAATTAGAATCCTTACTAAAAATCGACTCTCCGTTATAAAAACTGGTAAAACTTAACATTTCTTTTCGATGAACTAATTACTTGTAGAAATTCTGTCAAACTATCAAATTAAATTCATTTCAGATGAAACACACAGTACATGTGGTACATATAGTACTTGTATAGTATACAGTACATGTGGTACATATAGCACTTGTATAGTATACAGTACATGTGGTACATATAGTACTTGTATAGTATACAGTACATGTGGTACATATAGTACTTGTATAGTATACAGTACATGTATAAAATACAGTTTGTATTCTATACACGTACTGTATAGTATGCACTGCATGTATAGTATACAGTACGTGTATTGTTTCCGGGTTTACAATTGTTAACGATAACATCTTAAGACTGGTGATGCTGCTCTCAGCGACTGTTTCCAACCTCTAAGGTGCAACTTGAGGGAAAGGCTCTTAGGGGCGCTAGATGAGCTTCATGATAAAAGGGTTAACTCCTGTGTCGCAAGTAGGAGAAATCGAGGGCTCTGTGGAAACTCGAACCCACGACTCCTTCTCAGCAGTCACACACCACGTGACCATGTGAGACTGGGTTTGTCATTATGTAAATATTATAACAGGTCCCCACAAATTATGTAAATATTATAACAGGTCCCCACAAATTATGTAAATATTATAACAGGTCCCCACAAATTTAATAATGTTATCATCACCCGCCCATGTCCACGCTAGAATTCTCGCTGCGTGAACGCTGCCCTCATCCAATTTCCCCTCTCGGTCGTCACGGCAAAACTCACACGTGCTTTATTTGTCGCAGGATGCCGTAGAATTTCACCTGTTTTTCAGAGATATTTTTTAGCTTGCTCTTTCTACAGACTTATTGGACCTGCGACTTTTTATCGTTCATGCTGACGAACATAGGAGTGTTATGATGGAACGCATGATGCTGATCGTGTTCAATTAGTGTTCAATTCATTTTTAAGTCGTACTTAAGACCGCGTTTAATTCGTGTTAAAAATTATGTTCAAATCGTATTTAAGATCGTGTTCAAGTCGTTTACGATCGTCTTCAAAATCGTGTTCAATTTGTGTTCAAAATCGTGATAAAGTCAGGAAACAGCTGACAAAAGTTTTTTTTTAAATATTTTTGACGAAAGGAACTGTAATCTGGGAGAAACTTACGGTAGAATTTTATGCAAAGTGGTTTCGTGCTGTGAAAATAAAGTTGTTCAAACTAAAATGTATTGTGAAATTGAAGTTGTTTAAACTTAAATGGAAAAAAGTTTCATGTTTTTATGTCAGTGTAGATGTGAAGCACAAAGTTGAACGAACAAAAAATTCAAGTTCAATAAAACTTTCAAAGTTCGTGCATAAAAAAATGAAACGATAATAAAAACATAATTGATGAAAAAACTTATATTTTCACACGAAACTTAGTTTTTGCGATACAAGTGCGATATTTGCGCCAAAATTTAGATTTGATTTCGAAAACTATTTTTGCGATACGAAGGCTTGCCAAAATTCAGATTCAATTAACGTTAGTACGTTTTTTTGTGGCTGCTGAACTTTCACAAAAGACAAGGTTTTTTCAAAAGAATAATTAGGGGCTGCGACTGCTGCAGCACCCGCGTACATGTTAAAAAATGTGTTGTTGCGCAGTCCATTCTGACAAACTTGGTTCTGGTGAATTAATTTCGAGAATTATTTCATTCATTTATGGAAGTGAAATCATACAAGAAAATCCTGCGTTTGCTAGTTAGTTTGTGCTCGCAGTTTGCTAGTTAGTTTGTGCTGGCAGTTTGCTAGTTAGTTTGTGCTGGCAGTTTACTAGTTAGTTTGTGCTCGCAATTTACTAGTTAGTTTGTGCTCGCAGTTTGCTTGTTAGTTTGTGCTGGCAATTTATTAGTTAGTTTATGCTAGTAAGTTTGCCCGTGAGATCTGCTGTCCTTCATCGGCATGATAATTTAATTTGATCCATCTTGGATCAACCTAACTCCTGCCCTACTCAAACCTAGACATCATCCTAGGTATCATATTGCCCTACATGCTGCCTACAGCCAATACAGTCTTTCTCGTCGAAATTTAGCTCCCAAGTCCCCCCTCTCTATGCGTCACTGACGTTTTATACTTCTTCCTTTTTTATGTTTCTGCTTTTATCGTATGCGCCTTTCCCATCGATTGCTCAAGTTTGTTTGGCTTTGTTTTGTTGATCTCAGCACTTGGGTGGTCCTTATGCCTCTTGGTTAATGGCTTGTTTATTTCTGTTGCTTGACGGCGCTCCATCGCTCCATACTTCTAATACATCGTACAATACATACACTTATACATATATATCATGCTCGTACATGTACACCTATGTATGCATCATCACATTTATATTTTTTATAAGTTTTGCTCTCTATTAGCTTATACTTTTCAGTGAAAAGAGATGTGTTGCGTCACAGATTTCCCCTTATATATATTTATGCAATATACAATCCTTTTCTAAAAGATTTCACTTGTCTTCGTTTAGTTTTCATCGCCAATTTTCTCTACCAAGTGGTCTCTATGCAAATATATTCAAATGAATACTTTACTTATGCTCATGCTCTTGCACATTACCTTCTTTCCTCGAGTTTTTCCCATTACTGAGGCCAAAAATAATCCGTGCTCTATGATCCTAATCTCATTTTAGATGGTGCCTTAACTTGCGCTTCCGGTGCCTCGCTGTAGTGATCCAAATGATCTGCCAATTAGCGGCGAGATTTATTGAAGCTGTGCTCCTATTGGCTGGCAGCGGCAGTAGGCCTCTAGATTTGGCGCTCTAGATTTTCTTCAGTCATCAAATGCATTGATATTCTCGGTATGTTGACACTTGTACGTACCAAGTAAAACGTATAAGGTGTCCATGAAATCTTTTTGCAATTCAACGAATTTATTACAAAAGCCAGTTAGAAGATACAGGTTGCGGCAACATAACTTCGTTTTTTGCATTTCAAAAGGTTATGAAAGAAGGATGTCATATTGCAATACCTTGTACACACATAAAAATTGCAAAAAGAATTAGATATTTGTTTTTTACATCATTTAATATGGACACCATAAGTTGCGCAAATATTCAATGGATCTATGAATGATTATATCGCTGTACTTTAATCGTCACATGATGGATAGCATAGGTACCTATGCTGAACTGACGTGGGTATGAGGCACCGCCGAAGAGGTCAGTCTTGAGGGGGAAGAAAGCACACTTGCTTTATTTAAGAACTAGTGTGTGTAACCGTAAAAAATAACGGGTGTTAATATCATGCATTCGAAGGAAGAATTTAAAGCAATAGATTCTCAGACCAAATCAGAAAGTTTACGGATTTAACTCCAGCGGTTAAGAATCTATATACCTGAAAGTCTACAGATTTAACTACCAGTATTTAAAGGGGATTCCCATTCTAATAATATAGGAGAAATTATGCACAAAAAATATAAAAATTTGTTTATTTAAGGAGACACCTGGTGTTTTATTATATAGTGCTGATTGATAAAGAAATATTACAAATCCTAATTTTCAATGCTTCCAGAGTTACCTACTAAATTTGCAGCATTGTTTAGTCTCTTAACGATTGCAGGGCAGAAGGATAGTATAAGGACAGTCTAAACAGGGATGACTAATCAAAAGAATGAAACAAATAGTTCACATGAAAGAAAGTTTGATCCATCCGCTGACTTCACCATTCCTTCACAGTCACATCCACCATCCTTCCATTATCCTTTCTTCTTCTTTTTCATTCATTCTCTCTTATTCCAACCACTATTCCAACTCTCATTCATTATTCTTTCTCTTCCGCCATCCTTTTTTCTTCCCTTGCAGCCCTCAACCACACTAGCCTACCCTCCACACCCCACGCATCTCCTCGTCCCCACGTCCCCTCGTTCCCCCACGTCCCCTCGTTCCCCCACGTCCCCTTGTCCCTCCACGTCCCCTCGTTCCCCACGTCCCCTTATCCCCCCGACCTTTTGTCCCCCCAACCCTCACTCCTGCAGGGGAGGAAAGTCTGCAAGTGACACATGAAATTGTCTGCGTGGAAAAGCCGAAATCTTCTTGCGAAATACGTTCTGTTGAGACAAGTTATTCCCGTAGTCTTAATGCACTTGCTTTGTTGATAACGAATTCTGGTAGTTTTAATGGACTTGCTTTGTTGATAACGAATTCTGGTAGTTTTAATGGACTTGCTTTGTTGATAACGAATTCTGGTAGTTTTAATGGACTTGCTTTGTTGATAATGAATTCGGGTAGTTTTAATGGACTTGCTTTGTTAATAATGAATTCTGGTAGTTTTAATGGACTTGCTTTGTTGATAATGAATTCTGGTAGTTTTAATGAACTCGCTTTGGACTCATTTTAATGGACTTGCGAAAAAATATCATCGCTTAATTTACACAGCACAATCTGTTTATACTTGAATCCTTACATCACACTAGTATTTATCTTAAGCTACAGAACCATTTAGTTCACTGCCGTAAAACTATGCACTTGATGAGGCTGCTAAACTTTAATTTAATTTATTAAAGCGATACATAACTGGCACATAACACCACGCCACCTTCATATTCATCCTCATGATAAAGTAGTGTGCATGCCTGTTAAAAATAACGGGTTTTAATACCATGCATTTGAAGGAAGAACTTAAAGCAACAGATTCTCACACCCTATTAGAAAGTCTACTGGTTTAACTCTAGCGGTTAAGAATCTATATATCTGAAAATGTACGGATTTAACTACCATTATTTAAGGGAAACTCCCATTGTAATAACATGGGAGAAATTACGCACAAATATATATATGTATATATATATATATATCAAGGACTACTATAAACAAGACGTGCACCGCCATGTAGCTGACTACGGTAGCGGAGGCCAGTTCACCGAGTTCAGTTAACTCCCATCTGTCACAGTGCGAATATTGTCGTAGTCTGTCACTCGGTTTGAATCGGACATTGTTGTTTGTTTCGAGGCACATTGCTGCATTTCTAAGTGGATACTATTTGTTTACAAAGTTTATTGCTAATTATATGTATTAAAAATGCCGAACAAGTGTGGGGTTGTGTGAACAAGTGAAATCCCTCCCAGTATCTTCAATGGGCCTGCTTCATGTCTGCCATCTCCAAAACCTGCATCTCCCCCGGCGAAAGTGGAAGACCAACAACTGAGGTATTTTCTTCAGAAGGATAAGATTACTTCATTTGATGCTTTCAAACCTGAAGGTAACCTGCTGAAGCAGTACAAGAACTTGATTATTTCAAGGTCGTAAGAAAGGCTTGTGTGTTTGTTCATAACCGGCTACTTGAGTGAGTGCAGCCTGTCTGTGATTGTCGAAAACAAGCCCACTTTGTATTCCCCACTAACGCTCAGTGCGTTCAAGAACGGCATTAGTGTACCACTGTTTAAGATACTTCATCCCAACAATGGTTTGAGATCGTATACTCGGTTCGATGAAACTGTGCGCTTGGCAATGCACTATGACATCCCGTTTGACAAAACGATTCAAAATGTTGTCACTCTTCTTTAAGCTCACACGTCAGCATATGTCGACACCGAGAAGGAGAAGAAGTTGGTATTTTGAATACGTCAGTTGGTACTTTTATAACAGAAGCAGTTTTCCATGAATAATTATTGTTTTGCTCTTTAATCATACCCAAAGTGTAATTATGAACAGCTCAGAGACTTTTTGGTGGTCATGCAAACGCAAGTTGAAGTACATCACTTCATCTATTGACAAGAACCAGGTGCAGAGGGAAACATTTGACAAAGTCCAGACACTGCAACAGAAGAATGTGTTTCTCTTGGTAGATGAAGTACAGATTCGCCCGAGTGTTTAATTTTCTGGTGGGTTGCTGAGTGGCATGGCCGAGAACAACCGAGATTGCAAGGCCACTTCTATTCTAATCACTAGGTGATTGCAGTGCCACAGCCAAGCATCCTCGTGACAACGAGAGTGTCTGGTTTCTCCTTTTTGACACAGTACATCTGCTAAACAACTGGAGCTAAACAACTGGAGTTACACCTGCTAAACAACTGCATCCGCAACAACTGGATCAGTGAGATGGGCCAGAAGATCAGTCGTGACAATGAAACACGGCATCATTTGCAGACGTCAAGGAACTGTACGAGTCAGAGAAATGCAGTATTCTGACGACTACTACACTCACTCAATTTGCTGTCAACCCCTCAAATTTGCTGTCAACCCCTCAAAGAAAGACTAGCAAAAGAATGCAGTCCTTTTTCAGACCTCTGTCAAGAAGGCCCGGTTGGTTGACTAATCGCTGCAGTTTGGTAGGTATTTGCTTCTTTGTCTGTTTGTTTATATGCGTGAATGTTTGTATGTTCGGTTGCTTGCATTGGAAAAGGTTTAACTATAATCAATTTGCAAAGTCTAAAACTGCAGCAACTCGGCTTTCTATAAAGTGGCCACTAAACTCATACAATAATACATGTTAAGTGCGGTTAAAATTGGTATTTCAAAGCATTACAGTGTTTTAAACCATTCAAAATTCACGGTAAAACCTTAATATCCCTTCTATTGCTTGAAAGAAGTAATTTTTGATCAATTTGTCCGATATAAAATGTTATATTACTAAGAATGCAATGACCTCCGCTAGCGTAGTCAGCTATATGGTGGTGCACGTCCTGTTTATAGTAGTCCATGATATATATATATATATATATATATATTTATATTTATTTATTTATTTATGTAAGAAAACACCTAGCGTTTTATTATACAGTGTTGATAATTTATTTTTCTGGAAAGTGCAGCGTATGTGTATCTGAGCGCAGCGAAAATGAGCATATTTCTATGCGCCTTCCTCCATGCAGCTCCTGCGTCCCAAGTTGCGACCTCCAAACTTTGTACGGCCAACAAGTTTGCCAGAACTGTCTGAGTTAGGGAGTGTGTGGGGAGTGTGTGTGTGTGTG
>VCRD01005954.1:12447-27912 GCA_006783055.1 Trinorchestia longiramus
GGTACCATGGGTGAAATTGATAAATGTATTTTATTTCATAGATCCTTAATTTTATCACTTTTGACCCTTTCATGACCAAATTATTTTCATACTGATCAAAATATTGCACAAAATTACCACCTATATTTACTTATCTCTATGTAATTTTGTTGTAATTTGAACGAAACAGTTAGAATATGGGACTGAAGGGATTGATTTTTAAATTTGTTTCAGACATATTGACCCGACAGTAGCGAAAGGGTTAAGATGTTTTTGCTACTTGTGTTTTACTCTGTAGAAATTGAAGCATTACCTCGCTAATGACAGTGTTGATGAACCAGAAATGTTGTGCATGAGTGAAGCACAGGATCGTTTCACTTCAGGCCATCCTGCACTTACTGCAGAAAAACTGGAGTATCCCTCATTTTGTTGGTTTTGGGAGAACAGAAGTTCGATATCAGTACAGCTAATTTGATAACACTGACTTGTTCTCAAATATGGAGTGGTAACTTAACATGAGGTTTTGTGGTTGATTTGTGGTCCGTCAAGAGAAGTAGTTGGGTAAGCTGAGATGCCTCCGCTCTGTACACGACTGTTCTACACAAAGCGTTAGGAAGGCTGAGGGAAAGACGAGCTTTGTTTCGATCCTAAGCGCACCTTTAGCCTGACTTTCGTTGTGTGCTGAGGCAGTAGCTCCTCCTGACAGCCGCACTAGTGCTACAGCACGTCATCCTCTAGAGTTGTGGCTGCTTCTTACGCCTTGTCCTAATTGAGGGTGTTCGAGAGAGAACGGTCTGATCTTTACTTCATGTGTTAAAAAAGTGGGGAGTGGTTCCATCTTATTTCCAAGATCCTCATTTTTAGCATAGTAGAGTTGAATCTAAAGAAAAATTTAGCTATGAACTTCTGAGAATATTTCTACAGACGCAGTAATTGAAAAACGTTTTATTTCATTTTAGAGAAATAGTTTACTTTTGAGAATGACAGATTACCGGTGAGAGGAGCTGTGTTTCCTGGGAAGGAGTTGTGATCATTGGTCATCTGCATTATATTTTCCTTGAAAGTGAACGTCAACTGATGAAGAGATGGACTAATTTTAGTCGTTCCTTGGTGTTGGATTGTCCGTGATTTGTCCCAATAGCTGGTTTCAACCGATCCTAACAATGATGTTGGTCACTCTTAATCAGCTTCTTAACAACAGAGTTATCTTCAAGTTGTAACAGTTTTCTAACATCGCTTGTACGCTAACAGCTGTGTCATCGTCATTGCTGAGCTATAATGGTGGCTGTATTGATCAGAGCTGTGTGAGTGTTCAGTTATGACAGCAGCTGATTATGCCAGAGCTGTGGTGTAGAAGCAGCTGGCTGGCTGTACTTACAGCAAGCCTGAGGTGACCTTGTCTGTATGTGCAGTTGGACCCCAGCAAGCCCGGAGTGCCTGGCGCCAACGAAGGAGTGCTTGCCAATTTCTTCAATTCGCTCCTGAACAAGAAGACTGCGACCATACCTACAGCTGCTGCTGCTGCCACCGTCAGAAGTCCGAACGGTGAGTGCCCCGAGTGCATCTCATAGCCCAGGTGCCAGTATGCAGGCCAGCACCTGTTCACCAGTTGCTGCATCTCCTAATCCTGGCTAGCTCATTGAAAGGAACATGTTAAGGTTAGCAGGCTGGTAGCTCAACTTATTTGTGGCTTGAGCCAAATGATCCAGGTAATAATTACAAAAAATTGTCACTTCTGGAAATTTCTGTCCAAATAAAGGTTAGTTCTTGCATTCTTATCTTTGCTTTAGGTTTCTGGATTCATTTTGTTAAGATGTTTACTCACAAAAATTGCTTCTTTCATCTGTGCATGAAATGTCAGCGTTCAGTCAATTTTTGACATTCCTTTGTAAGACATTGCTCCCATGATGTCAGAACACTTTAGCATGATACATTATGGGTTACTTTACTAATGGTACGTTGCACGATGACTGTAGTTGAAGCAATCCGCTGATGTTACGTGGATGTGCGCAGATAAAGCTGCGATGCGGAGCGACGCAGCGGCAGAGTTAGACCGTCTTACACGCAGCACCTCGAAGCCGCTATCCCCTGCGCCATCAGTGAACCTCAACAACTCCACTGACCTCCCCAGCCAACCCAACTCGTCCACCGACTGCTAGAAACCCTTCATTTTTACCCGATCCATTAGCTGTTTCAGGGTTGGTCGATCATCCAACCTATGCATAATGTCAGTCCTACTGATATATAGTTCTCAAAAACCCTTTCTTAAGCTGAAACCCTAACACAAATAGGCAGACTGTTACCTAGACTGCGACAAGGTCACTGTCAGTCTCTGGATGCAAGCTGCTTGGACTCGCTGCTGACAGCCCCCATCATTGCAAGTAGATAAACAAGGGTGACGAGCGTTGTTGTGCACTCTTCTGCCTTCTGAACTCTTGAAACCCACACAACGCGGGCTGTGGAAGGTGGTTAGTGAGTCTATGTGGTTCTTTTTCACATTTCCACGAAGTAAATAGCGTTTAAATTACGTAGTCAATCGGAAGAAAACTGCGTCTATTGTTTCTCCACTGACGGACGAACAGATTTTCCCCCTAAAGGGTGAATTTTAAAGATTTTATATATAAATCATTTTACAAGGAGACAAAGAACAACTGCATTTATCTAAATAAAATGCGAACTGTTAGACTGCCGCTGTGCAGGACGAATTTGCTAAAAATCTCGAGCAGCTGCCGCTCCGCCTCGCTCCCTCGACAGCTCTTCAGTTGCAAGTTGCCTGTGGAGCTGTGCGTTGAGTGCTTCTGCGCCGCTCATGTCTCCTGCTGTACAAGTCACGTCGTCTCCACAGCCGCTGGCCTCACCTGCCATAACTTCTCAAATACTGATATTATCTTACTATTACTGTGATGAAATATGAAATTGCAATTTTTTAGATTTGGTGGGACAGTTCTTAAAAGATTGTGGTACAATATTTTAGCGTTTCCTTTTACTGGTCAGAAATACAACAAAGCCTTAAGAAATGAGTATCAAATGTAACCTCAAGCTTTGATGTTAGCAGCTCCAAGTATAATACAAGTCACTCCCTCTTGCCATGATGATCGTGTAGGGCTGCCAGCGCTGCACACCTCGCTCTATCTACTCACACCTGTAGCCTGAATACAAACAGCACACAGCATTGCGGTGTCCCTGCTTTCCATATATTCAATTCAATCTTGAGTCGTTTCAATTTCGGTTGTGTAACTTCTATAATAGGAATTATATGCATACCTGCACTCAAAATCGCCTTGAACATTTGGCTGTTGAAATCATTTTTGGGGCATGCTTCCTTAGAATCCACGCTACGTGTCTGTAGCTGCTGAAGGATAATTTTTAATTTCATCAGCATCAGTCAGAAATATCAGACTCATAACACCATGAAGCCTGACTTATCGGCCCTGTGTCAAATTTTTTGCACGGTGTTTTTATCTTGCGCTCTTATTTAACGTTAACTCGATGCCATTGCAACTCACTTTATGCGCTCTAATGTTGTGTAATGCACTCATGAAAGTTGGGAAGCTGGTGGCTGCTCTAATGGAGCCCACTCATCTAATGAATGTTCGATTAACACCGGCGCCCTGAAGTACGGAGCACTTACCAAGCATCGTCAGCGCTGTTTCAGGGTTTAGGACGCATGTACCCCATGTTGTGTGGCTGTTGTTTTGTATTCAAATTTTGAAGACAAAAGGTGGGATCTACTAGTACAAAATCTTGTTTCTGGTGAAAAAGGAATGACAATGATGGTGGTGGAACAACTTACAAGCATATGAAATGCCAGCGTACTGCACTAACTGTACTGGCTTCTTATATACGCGTGTTAGTCTAAAGTACTCTTCTTCTCATCAGTGACAGGACGATGCACGAATACTTGTTGCTCAGATCTCTGCTGGATGAAGTAGGCTCAAACTTTGCAGCTCTGGCCTACCATCAGTAACCAAATTGAACTTCAATTTCTCTCTGTTAGATTGCGCCGTTCCTCGCTTGCGCACTGAAGGAGATCCTGACGTTAGTTTATTTTATCTTACTCAAGGTTTGATCACTTTTGTCAGACTTGATAAAAGTAGAGATGAGATCAATGAGTTATATCTTCATTGGAACCATACATCTCTAGAACGGCTATTGTGCATCACTGCTGAGATCGCATTTATGACTGCCGTGGTTAAACCAGGAATATAATAATAATAGAACGGCTACTTCCTTACTGTGAGTGAAAACAAATCTCGTGTGTGCACTGGATACACAGTTTGAAGTTTGTTGAGAGAGCTGCATGAAGCCGCACAACGTGAGTTGGACTGCCAGGGTAGTGGTGGAGGCTGGACTGGACGTTGCCTGCATCAGCTCAGCAGGCTCTTGCTTGATGGTGGCACGGCACCGCTCACAGACAACGAGCTATACCAAGTTGTACTTGCGTGGTCTTCATTTTCAGAGTGCTTACAACTATTCCTTAGCTTTAGTGAGTATTGTGAATAAAGAGAAAACATTGTTTTTTTACAAGAACGGTGAACTTTCAAGTTTACTAATGATCTAAACTGAGCCTATAATATTTGGCCAAATATTTACTAACGTTTGCTCGTGTGTAGAAGCACCTTGTATGCTTGGATCTAACTCGCTATATTGCGTCATTTACTAATGAAATAAGCTTTACTTTTTCTATTGTCTTTAGGGGAATGTGAATATTGTTTCTTTTAGTCTGTATATTTATTGATTTAAAATATTGTTTGCTAGTGTGTAAGACCTCACCAGAAAATGTTATTCGTGCCTTCTATTTTGACCAATTCTGTGACGTCTTGTTCTGCTCTAATGTACTGGGGATGACGGCACTGATGTCTCCAACACTAGTGACCCACTGCAAATTCAGCTACACTGGTTGCGATGATCTGTTGGTGGTGGATTTTCCTGTTTTGGCTTCGTCTTTCTGAATTCTACTCATGGGAGCAGCTGTGTGCTTGTAATCTCCCGTATCACAATTAAGATAGTCAGACTTAGATGTATCTAGTGAGTAGTAAGACATAGGCATGCCCGCCTAGCGTTTTACTGATGATGTCATGAGAATGGATGCGGCAAAGGCTACACTCTGTGTCACTAGTTTGTGTGCTGTATCAAAGTGTGATGTGAATTTGTCAGCAAAAGATTGTTGAGAAGTCTGAGTATATTTTAAGCTCGCTGGAAATAGTTTACTGGCTGCCATCAGATGCAGCTGAAGAGCTGGTGTATTAGGAGATGACCTTGTGTCGTCAATTCTTATCTAAAGTCAAGACCAAAGTTCTGGGCTCTATTTTATTTAAATTACTCTTCTCACCTTTCCATTAACAAACTATTCAATAAAGCGACTTATGGAGCATGTTCACATGCTATAGCTTCTGGCAGTGCTGTCAGCGACTGCTTTGTTCAAATTTCTGACTATTGCTAATTCGTTGTCTCGTTAGAAAGGTCAGTGTCAGTTTTCAAATTTAAATATAGTTTCGATTATAAAAGCTCAAGAAATGCATTCTTGGTCTCGAAAAATGAAAGTTTCTTGTAAGAGCACAATTACTTTTTCTCTATTTTTTGCGGTTTTAAACTCAATCGTATCTACCTTTGTTCTGGTTCCTCTTCATTGGTCTTTAAGAAGATACATTCCTTGATTTTGCCGCGCTGTAAACCGGTATCAGACGTTAAACTTTGTCAAATGCCGTAACAGTGATGACTGTTGCCAGTAGTCTGGGTACTGCTTCTAGACTGAAGATCAACAGGAGTGGGGAAAGGCGAGGGTCAGTTTTGAGCCTGTTGAACTCTGTCTCTTATATATGCTGTGACGATCTATGATGCATAGAAGATCCAGGCAGGAAACAAAGAACCCTTCTCAAGTATGTCAATTTTCTTGCCGAGAAAACAATTGAAGATTAAAAGCATTGAGACAGTTCCCCGTTTCTTGTCTCAGGTCACCCGATGCTTGTTCTGTCACTAATGGCTCTTAGTCTCCAAAATTGGAAATTTTTTGTGTGGCAGTGAAAACACATTTGGTTTGTGTCTAAATGTTCGCTATTTTTGACTTCTTTCTGATTATTGGACGAGTTTCTTCGAGCCGTTTATTTTTCTGTTTCATGTGTTAGAAGCTCTGCTGCTCTATACTTCACAATTCTGTCTTGTCTCGATCAAATCTCGATTGTTGCGGTGAGAATATTTATTGAAAGAAGACTATTTTGTTTCACTGCACCTTTGATCGGAGGTCTCGTGTGACGGCCGGGCAGCCTCTCCGTAGGTCTTTGTGCAGTCGAAGGGAACTTGTGTTATGGATTTTTTTAGCAGATGTGAAGCAGTCACCTCGCAGCTGCAGGGAAGTAGTACCACAAGTCTCCGAGGAGGAGGAGGACAAGATGGAGAGCTCCATCATTCACTTCTTGGAACTAGGTTTAGCGAAACTTCTGACTGGAAAAGTGTTTGCGGTTGACGTACGCTGCTTCTGCAATTTGTAGGAACGAGGCAATGTTCATGAGACAAAGTTACGCTTTTAAGCTCAAGCGTCGCAGTTCCTTTGTAAACTGGGAGAATAATCATGTTCATCTGGATGCGTCATCAGTGGAAAAGGTATCTTGAAGAATTAATATATTGTTGAGACCTTATGGTATGGGTAAGACTTGTACTTACGATCGGCGGCTTTTTGACGAATGAAGAGACAGAATACATGCAATCTAAATTCAAGTAATAGACCGTAGTCTCGTATGTTTGGTGAGTGGCATACCTCGTGGGAGGGACGCACTTGTAAGATGGGTACGTTCTCATGGTAACACTTGTGAGTGCTTCACGGAGCAGCAAACTGGGTCGCGCTGCAGTTCACGTGTACTGTATGGGTCAAATGGAGAGTAACACGCGAGTCTGGTGAAGCTTCGACGGAACGTCCTAGTCTTCTGAAGAAAATGTGGAATGCGAGCATGTATGGAGCTAGTGAACTTCGTGAGCTGAGGAAAGGGAAAATGAGAAACAGCCTTTGCAACTGCGACGCGCTGAACCGTTCTTCGTGGTTAGCAGCCCCGAATCCTTCGTAGGACTGCTAAGTCCTGAAATATTTCCTGAGCTAATTCTTAGACTCCCTACGCGCTGCAGGCTGGGCGAGGTCCAATCAAACTTCAACAGCTGTTCAGGACGTGTTTATAAGTAATAATACTTAATTACGAAGAATAATTATTGATATTATATGTAGAACAATGTAACAGCGTTATAACCTTGTATTTGAAGAATTATGTGATCATCATGTATTTACATTCTCATCCTAGTATTGAAAGAGTATGGTGAAAAGCGGTATCTACTAAGATTAATAGAAAGCATATATGTAGGTAATTACCACGGCAAAGCTTATCTGAATATTGACTCTTGCGCTTCACTAGAAGGAAGAGGAATGAACTTGACCTCCTCCCCTCGTCCTCCAAGCTCGAGTATTTCACTCCCCTCTTCAACACACACCCGAGCCCGAGCTGAGGATGAGGACGGAGTTGCTGATTCCAGTGATGCCGCGTGTGTTTTCGCCCAGCGTCATTGCAATTTTTGTGATGCAATAATTTCGAGATATTAATATGATTTGAATGGATATTTGATACACGGTTCATGCAAACCATTATTGATTAGAATGCCGTGTACGTTTCATTCACTGTAGTTCTCCAGTTACTTCATGCTCTGCACAATGATATTCTGTGTAGTACAAACTTTATAACAGCTTACCTCAAAAAGATAGTTATTTTATAGAGAATGTTTACGGAAGAAAAGAAACATATATCCTACTTACTAGTTATTTCGTATTATGGTGTAGAGTTTTACTCTTGCACACTTGAAAACCCAATCGGCGGACGTGGTGGAAGAACGGTCAGAAAGGGTTGAAATACAGCATCTTTCACGCAGTCACAACTGATTAGCATGTAAAATTTTTTCGTCCCCAACCTTTTGCCTGTGTTGCTGTTGACGTCAGTGTCGAGTGTGTGTACAGCAGGGGGTCAAATTAAGATGTAGTTAGTTATGGAATGTAACATTTGCTTGATGCAAAATTCTGCCATCAGCACGATTCACGAGAGAGCAACAATTTATACCCATGAAGTGTACGCCAGTGGTGAGAAAATAACTTGATTTATAATATTCTTGCAATTATTTGTTTTAAAATTTAAATTTTCGAAGTTATACGGCACTGGGTATGGCAAGACTGATATCATTTATGTCCCCTCATTGTGTAAATCATTCACTCGTCGCATGAACTATCGTCCATCCATGTTTCACTTTCTGAAGTCTCGTATTGAGTAAACTGAAGCCTAGCACAACTCAAATGCCGGGAAATATAGCTCTATTTATCAAGTGACACTAAATAAAGTTACATGGATCTCAGGTCCAGGACTAGATCACAGCCCAGTCTCATGTCTACAAAGGACCACCAGTTATCGGTTAGCGTGGACGGGCAGGTAGGGCAGAGCGTCCGTGTTGTCGATGCGGTCGAGCAGCTTCGTAGAGACTTGAGCGAAGTCCTCCCACAGCCTCTGCAGCGTCGCTGCCTCGCTGTCCTCCTCCGCTACGTCACTGGCGCCAGCAAATTGCGAGCCTTCATCTGACCGGACAGATTTCATTTATTTGTTTTTACTTATATATTTACTTGTTCGTCCCACGACTCGTTGAATTTCGTAAGAAATTCACAACCTGAACTTCGAGGCATGCACGGTTGCGTGTCCTGCTGATGCTAACTGAGGGTCATCAAACCTAATCGTTTTTATACTGTTGTCTAACAATGGTTTGTTTCATGTGCCTTTGTTTTTTCGAAACTTAAGCAAGACTAGAATTAGGTACAGAATGAAAGGAATAATAAGTTTTACTGCATTGATTGGCCTGCATCAACTTTCCTTGCGTCCGGCAATGAATGACTCGTTAAGTTCAATAATTCTTGTGGTATGCAAGCATATGTATGTACGTCAGTGTAACTGCTCACAGCAACAAGTGGCTTGTGAAGAGCTTGAAGATCAGTCGATTTTGAATGTCACTCAGCCAGCCTCACTCACTGTGCATGTTCACCAGCACATCAAGCCCCACAACCACCACCACTCACCCAGCAGTGCCTCCAGTACTGCGACCAGCCGTGCAGTTTCCTGTGACCCCAGCGTACTGTGCACGTCCACGGCAGATGCACAATAGTTCCATAGGACCTGGCAGGCCAGGCTGCACAGCTGTAGGTCGCTACAGCCGAAGTACTGCAGTACCTCCACCAGCCTGGAACGGCAGCAGCGTCTTAAAACCACTAGTGTTAGTTCGGTACAATAACCTCGTATTATCTATATGTAGTACTAGTGGAGCCACGCATAAAATTCACTTTTTTTACTGATTTTTTTTCGTTTGATTTGCTAATGGACGCGGGTTTTGCAAGGGAGTTCCCACATTGAAGTGGTGTCTTTCGTATCCACAATATAATGCTTACAGTACATGTATGCCCTACCGAATTTTCTCCTAAATCTTTAAAAGCGTCACAGAGAGACGGACCAAGCAAGTAACAAACTGTGTATTATTATACTAGACAGTTTCCGTGGAAATTCACAGATTTTGATTTGACTAATTTAAAATTATTCTAATTATAAATGTATTAAGGACTTACGACCAATTAGTGCATTTTAAATGATTGCTTTTCATTAATACTAGATCCACACGTGAAAAATCACGGTTTTTACTAAATTTTTCATTTTAATTTGCCAGTGGACGCAGGCTTTGCGAAAGAGTTTCCCCATTGATGGATGTGCCTTTGGTATCCACAATACAGTGCTTACAATTCATGTATACCCTACGAAATTTCCGCTTATCTAAATCTGTAAGAGCGTCTATTATACAATGGTGGCCCATAAGTAAGGTACTTTTTTAAAACTACTTTCAAGAAAATCACAATTCCGAAAACAATAACTCAATTTCCAATATCTTTGGCCTTATACTAAGTGGTAGCCAGGTAACTGGTCAAACTAATTTAAAACTTTTTTTCCGCATTATCAATTAAAAATTTCAAAGCAACATGATGAATTTCAACAGAAAAAGGTCCAAAGAAAATTTTTATTTGTAAAAATAAACCGATTGTGTATTCTGGATACCATAATGCAAGTACAAGGTAATTGAATTGCTACAGAAAATAATGCATTGGAATGATTTCTTGTATTTCTTAAGCTTTATTCTTGTTGCTATCAAAGCTATCGATTAGAAGAGTGTGACACGGACGCGGCTCTTATTATAGTATAGATAATAGATATACGGAACTTTTTTCTGTATCTTGTCACAGATAACATGGCTCTGATAGTAACCGTTGAAATTTAATTTAAAAGTTATAAAATTAAGAATCCGTGAAACAAAATACATATTTTAGTTTTATCCGCAGTACCATCAGAATCTGACTATTTTTCATGAATATATACAGAACTTCCATTCTGTACCGTAATTACTGATAACATGGCGCGAAAGAGAAGACTGCTAATACCGGAGAAATTGGAGTATTTTATAGTGGTCCGACAAATTTGGTATCCACAGTATAATGCGTGTAATGTGTACGTGCGTACCCGTTCTGATTTCAGTTCAATAATTTTTTTTTCAGTAATAGATCGGAAGTAATAGGTCACAGAGAGAGATGGAGATGCATAGTCGAATATATATATATATATATATATATATATATATATATATATATATACATACATACAGATAGGGGAATAGATAATACGAGGTCATTGTAAAGACGCGGAATGCTAGAACACATGAGTGATAATTCTATATCACTATCATTAATTTGTACAGCATCCCGCGTATTTACTAGTACTCCGCATTCTTTTCAGTATTGAGCGTACCTGTAGTAATAATATAATACAGTACATACATTCCACTGTATGATAATACACAGTGTGTAGCTTGCTTGGTCCTTCTCTCTGCGACGCTTTAAGGATTTAGATGGGAGGAAATTTGGTAGGGTGTACATGTATTGTAAGCATTGTATTGTGGAGACCAAAGTCACATTCTTCTATATGGAAACTCCTTTGCAAAGCCCACGTCCACTGGCAAATCAAAAGAAAAAATTCAGTGAAAAACACGTGAATTTTCATTTGTGGATCTACTGTTAAAAGAATGTTAACCGTCATTCATATTCATTTTTGTAATATTTGTTGGTAGTTGAAGCCGTTCTTCGATTTCTAATTCTTGATTTACAGTGTTCCACAACAGTAAAGCTTGAGATGATACTATTAAAAATAGCGAAAATAGAACTTGATTTTTCATCGAATAATGTCGAAGTAACGAGAAAATAGATACTAAATGTTTCTATAATCTATCTAAATTTCATTAGAAGAGGCCGAATACTTATTTCTAGAAGCAACAAAGTGACAGCAGATACTGGACACTCATGTACGAGTTCGCTCTCGGTGGACAGCCCTGGAGCCGGATGGAAGTACCGTCTGAGAGGTTCACTCAAATTAAAGAGAAAGTTAAACACTGCGTTGACGGTGGTTAGTCTTTTCTTTAGATGCATAAAGCAAACCTGAGGACACCGTTTTCCTGCTGGAAGATGGTACGGCGCGAGGCATCGCTCATGATGTTGACCAGCACTCCGCAGCAGACGTAGACCAGCTCTCTCGAGTCACAGTCTAGCATCTCCACCAGCACCTCCACCACTGCCAAGTATGTACCGTGTTGTTTACACTAAGATCGATGTATTGGTAAAATGGGACGGGTTACCGCCTGGGCCAATAGCACATATAGCGCCAATATATGATTGTAGTAAAAAACGATTGCGCCAAATTTGTATCATATATTGAAGGAAGAGCTTACCAGTGAGAGACGATACAGCAAGATACGCTATTTCTCCGTTTGAAGTCATGCCAGCTACCTCAATATTTTGATTCCTATTTTATGAACTGTTCTTTTAGAACGAAATATGTACAAGAGAGTTACGAAAATTAGAAAAATTAAACGTATATTGAACGCTCCCGTGCTTGAGGGAAGGAAGTCATAATCGTAGCACTGAGATGTAGAAATATATTTTTTTACACAAAATTGAGGGTATCCCAGGAAGTTACTCGCCCTCATTTGAGCATAAAAACTCTAAAATAATTTTTGTACAGTCAATGATAGTTGTAAAGGAAATTGTAAAACTCAGCATATGATACGAGTATATGCATACTAGTAACCGAACTAAATGTTATAGAAATGAATATTATTTGCAATAAGGAAATGGTATGCAAGTTTTGACATAATGTTTCTTTTTTTAAGCATAGACATTTAGTAGTTGAAAAAAATTGTGAAGCCATATTAAAAAAAATAGAGCAAATTTTGCATGATGAGTGCCCACTCTACGTATAGAAGTTTTTATTAAGAAAAGAAAGTAAGAAGCATGCAGGCTATGCGAGTCTTCAGATTTGTTTAATGAATATAAAAAATACATGAGAATGGAGCATTAGATACCTCGAAATTGACAAGCTTGAATGTAACTCATACCACTTAGCTTCCTAGTGAGAATGTCACGTATCTTCCTGCAGTGTGTCAGGTTACGTACCTTGGTTCCTAGTGAGAATGTCACGTATCTCTCTGAAGTGTGTCCGGTTACGTACCTTGGTTCCTAGTGAGAATGTTACGTATCTCCCTGAAGTGTGTCAGGTTACGTACCTTGGTTCCTAGTGAGAATGTCACGTATCTTCCTGCAGTGTGTCAGGTTACGTACCTTGGTTCCTAGTGAGAATGTCACGTATCTCTCTGAAGTGTGTCCGGTTACATACCTTGGTTCCTAGTAAGAATGTTACGTATCTCCCTGAAATGTGTCAGGTTACGTACCTTGGTTCCTAGTGAGAATGTCACGTATCTCTCTGAAGTGTGTCAGGTTACGTACCTTGGTTCCTAGTGAGAATGTCACGTATCTCTCTGAAGTGTGTCAGGTTACGTACCTTGGTTCCTAGTGAGAATGTCACGTATCTCTCTGAAGTGTGTCAGGTTACGTACCTTGGTTCCTAGTGAGAATGTCACGTATCTCCCTGAAGTGTGTCAGGTTGCCGAACACCCTGATCGCCTCTACAAGCCCCTCCACATGATCCATAGGCACCATGTCACACAGACCTACATAGGAGGCAACATTTCAGTGTGGGTTACAATTTGATTGGTCGTACAGGTGTGCTTCACGCTGTCTGGTGAAATGTGTTTACGTTTAATTATTCTGGCAAAGTTGAACGCTTCAAAGCAAGATTCGGCCGCTTTGTCGAGTGTTTCATGCCTGCTCAGTTGCCCATTCGTGCATAGACCCTACATGGATGAATATTAAAACACAATGTGAAGTATATTTCTGCGCGTACACTGCACTCTACGCTCCAAACAGGTAGTTGTGTATCTGTCCCGGAACATACTTTGTCACCGGACTACTGGCCACTGTCATCAGGTTAGCTAAGCTTTTCTAGCCAGCAACCATAGCGACAACTGTTCAGTTTTCCTCAGGTTCTTTTCAGACTTTTATGTTTAGTAATGCTTTGATTAAAAGGGTTTTCACATATTTCTTTATACACCATGAATTACGATGAGGTGTTTAAAAGGTTTTATGTATGTTTATTTATTGCATCATGAATTAAGAACAACTATTCGAAATGGTTTTATATCTTTCTTTATTGCACTACAAATTGAGAATTGTTAAAGTTACGAAAAATTATTCCGAGAAGGCCACCAAATTCGGTAACAGGGGTCTTTCACAAAGCAACCGTTCAACAGCAGGAGTGAGCAGGCTGTAAACAGAGAGTAGCAAACAGGAAGGCTTCAAACAGAGAGCACCAATGAGGAGCGACCGTCTCAAGCGCTGTGCCTACAGCTCTTGCTGGCGCGCTCGCCACTTACAGTTGGCGAGCTGAGCATGCAGTGCGCTAGGAGGGTCGTGTCTGCTGTAGTAGGTCAGGTTGTTGAGGGTAGCGAAGCAAGAGAGCACCAGCTCCTCGCTCTCAGCGATGCTTTTGTGCTGTACCAGCGAAATTAGCAGCGACTGGCACGTCTTTGAGCGAGCCAACACCGGTCCAACGTGGGGGTCCACCGCCACGTTAGCGAGCACCCGCACCAGCTGTGGCAGGGGGGAGTTAAACAGCGCACTATTAAGCACATTCTAAGTAAGTTTACGTGTTCAATACTTCGTGGAGACTTTTAGTGCCTCAACGCAGGCATACTGTGGACCATTGCTGCACACGCCTCACTACATCACGCAGGTAAACTTTTTTTGAATTATTTAGATTCTGGTTTTCTTTCATTGGCTCTTAACACGTTTTCTGCTACGACCTTTTCGTAGCAATTCAACAATTCAACCCTTTAGTAGCAATGCTGCATTACTAAGATGCATAGAAAGTGTAACCAATGCTGCCTCACTGGAAACAACACGTACGGAGCATAAAATTGTGTTTATTTCAAAAACAGAATATTTTTTGTCAAGGGTCTCACCGGTTGGTGACATCGCACAGAAACATGCTAATGACCACTTAAATAAGTGCTCTCTTAGTTTAGTGCTGAGGAAATAATATCTGTATACAGTAATTATTTGTCTACTATAGTTTGATGAAACAGTATGATATCTGTAGAAATAATTCTTTATTCAATTTACTTATATAATAATGTATCTGCAAATAATTATTCCTCTAGTTTGATGACAATGCTTTATTGTCTGCGTAAATTATTATGTACATAGTCAGTGATGATCTTATAATATATACATAAATAATCTTTCGTCTTATTTAGTAACGAATAAATAATTTGTAAATAAGATTTTAAAATTTCTCTCCCTGTTCGCAGATAAGTTAATGTTTTTGTGCTAAATCACCACCTTGTTTGTGGTAAACATTGATGTCCCCCCTGCAATGAGTGTCACACCTGCAATGAGTGTCCCACCTGCAAGGAGTGTCACACCTGCAATGAGTGTCACACCTGCAATGAGTGTCACACCTGCAATGAGTGTCACTACGCAATACCTGACCTGGTCGCATCATAAGGTAAGGCGTCCCCAGACAGAGTTGGTGCTCTACTACCCCACACGAATACACGAGAATAATTTTATCGAACAAAATGGGCCTAAAAAGCGCATTTTTTCTGCAATATTACTAAATGTAGATATTTTTAAAATATTATAATGGAGCAGGCGAGGCCTGCCAGCCACCTTGATGATGACGTCCTCAGGAGTGGCGGTGGTGGAGCTCAGCTCATCAGAACTGGCCTGGGCCTCACGGTCCAGCTTAAGGTAACTGGACAGCAGCGACAGCAGTGTGTCCGTGAACCTCGCCACGCTGAACAGCTGAGAACACACGGACAGCCTTACTTTGTATCCTTATGTCTGTCATGATGTCTTCATGTATGTTTTAGTGACCTCATGTCTACCCTAGTGACCTCATGTCTGCCCTAGTGACCTCATGTCTACCCTAGTGACCTCATGTCTGCCCTAGTGACCTCATGTCTGCCCTAGTGACCTCATGCATGCCCTAG
>VCRD01005955.1:8640-22165 GCA_006783055.1 Trinorchestia longiramus
ATCAGGAGGCTATGGGTGACAGTAGGAAGCTGTGGGTGACAAGCTCACAAGCGAAAAGTGAAAATCACACAAAATAAAGGAAGACGATTTCGAACTCCCTCGTTCAGTTGCGAATGTAATGGTGATCCGAAGAAAGCAAGTGATATCACGTTACTATTGTGACTGCCAGATCTTGTATGTTTATCGACAGCAATAACTTAAGTGTATCGTATAACACAATGCTTGCGAAGTGACCTACCGGTGGGTCACTCAAGTTAGGTTCCGTAATTTTTTCAAAGCTTTCTAGTGACTGATGTATGATACAAAGTAAAGATTTGCACCGGATAGGCAATCGCAGGAAACGTGTTAAACTTCGTGCGATGCAAGTAGTCGAATGAGCCACAATTAGTATCGCTGAAAAAGAAATTTGGTTTTTGTGAGGGATAGAGATGCCGAGACCTTGTTCACTGGTGCTCCCAGTAATGGAAATGCAAAAGAAATTGTTTTTAATATTTTGATATCATTACGTATATGGAATTCACACACAGAAATGCTTCTTAGGATGAGTTCAAATTTACTTAGGATCTCAGTTTTAAAACGTTGCATACTTAGGATCTCAGCTATAGGTCGTTACATGTTTAGAATCTCAGCTTGGGGTCGTATGTTTAGGATCTCAGCTTGGGGTTGCATGCTTAGGATCTCAGCTTGGGGTCGCATGCTTAAGATCTCAGCTTGGGGTCGCATGCTTAGGATCTCGGCTTAGGGTCGTGACAGCTAGGGATCATTTGCGTGTTGCAGAAAGGCTGCATAAAGACGAGCTACAAATGAAGTTTTCTCTCACGAGCGAATGAACTGCAGCGTGGTGACATGTTATTTGTGGTGATATGTTATTCGTGGTAACCTGTTATTCGTAGTGACATGTTATTCGTGGTGACCTGTGACTCTAGATCTCTGTGACTCAGTTGTCTAAATCTCTGGGAATCAGTTGTCTAAATCTCTGTGACTCAGTTGTTTAAATCTCTGTAACTCAGTTGTCTAAATCTCTGTGACTCAGTTGTCTAAATCTCTGTGACTCAGTTGTCTAAATCTCTGTGACTCAGTTGTTTAAATCTCTGTAACTCAGTTGTTTAAATCTCTGGGACTCAGTTGTCTAAATCTCTGGGACTCAGTTGTCTAAATCTCTGTGACTCAGTTGTCTAAATCTCTGTGACTCAGTTGTCTAAATCTTTGCGACTCGGTTGTCTAAATATATTTGTTTCAGTTGTCTAGATCTCTGCGACGCATGAGTCAGGCCCAATATTTACTCAGCATGAGTCAGGCCCAATATTTTCTCAGCATGAGTCAGGCATAATATTTATTCAGTATGTGTCAAGCACAATATTTATTCAGCATATGTCAGGTACAATATTTACTCCACATGAGTCAGGCACAATATTTACTCAGCATGTGTCAGGCACAATATTTACTCAGCATGTGTCAGGCACAATATTTACTCAGCATGTGTCAGGCACAATATTTACGCAGCATGTGTCAGGCACAATATTTACTCACCATGTGCCAGGCACAATATTTACTCAGCATGTGTGAGGCACAATATTAATTTCTCGTGTCAGGACGAGACACTGTTCCATGCTAGGGAAACCTTCTCGTCCTTGAGTTCAGGTAGAAGTCATCCACTCCATTCTAGTGGTGCATTTGTGCCCCAGCAGAGTGGACAATTTGTACCTCAGTCAAGTGGTGCATTTGTGCCCCAGCAGAGTGGAGAATTTGTACCTCAGTCAAGTGGAGCATTTGTGCCTCAGTCAAGTGGAGCATTTGTGCCTCAGCCGAGTGGAGTATTTGTGCCTCAGCCGAGTGGAGTATTTGTGCCTCAGCCGAGTGGAGCATTTGTGCCTCAGCCGAGTAGAGCATTTGTGCCTCAGCTGAGTGGAGCATTTGTGCCTCAGCTGAGTGGAGCATTTGTGCCTCAGCCTAGTGGAGCATTTGTGCCTCAATCGAGTGGAACATTTGTGCTCCAGACAACAAAGGCATTTGCCTGCTGTGCGAAGTAACTGGAGAACAAACAGATCGCAAAGACAACTCCTAGCAACAGAAGCGGTCGGTATCAGAGCAGCCATCCATCTGAACTGTCGGTCTCTCATGTACTCAACATAAAGTCAAGCCTCCGGACCAGTCTCATTACTTGGGTCTTACTCGTATAATTAGGGCTGACGCATGGCATTGACGAGGTAAAGTGGCATTGCTATTGGCTATCGTAATGTTATTCTTACGGAGTCAGAAACAATCAATTGTCAACATTTCCTGATACAACACGTTCTTGAGTCCTTCTGTTGTCCTACTCTCAGAGAATCAGACAAAATTCGGTTAATTGCAATTTATTGATTAGCTATGAGATCAATTTAGAGTATTAGACACTAATTAGGAGATAAATCAGATAGCCAGTTTCACCCAGAAAATCTTACATCTTTACCAAAGTATGCAACTGCAGCGTTCCCACCGCCGTTCGCATTTTTGCGATGGATGGACTGTTGCGCTCTGAAGATTTCACTGAGAGCATTGGCAGTTGCCACTGGCTGTGACTGTGGCAACCTTCACTGTGAAGGTTGCCACAGTACTGGGCACAACACTGCCACCGTGAAGGTTGCTTTGAAAGCCTTTCGTTGCACACGGAGTAAGAATTGTACCAAGATATGCAGCACAAACATCGTCTAGGTGCCCTAATAATTATGTTCATAATAGTATTAATAATTGAAAAAGTTATGCAAAAATGATTAAGAAAAAACAAATGAAGAGAGAGAATAAATTTAATACCCAAAAACAATTAAAACCAGGAAGATCGTCATTATAATTTGATAAGATGAACCAATTTCAAACATTTTATATGATTGAGACCGAATTTTACAATTAGATAATTTGTAACACCTTATTTATTAAATGCCTTTCTATGGTGAAAAGTGAAAGTAAAAAAATCATGTACTAAGAGACTATTTGATGCCTATTCTGGCATCTATAATTTTTTCATTTCTTAGAACTCAATAGCTGGAAGCTCGTACTAAAAACAGGAAACCACGCGACGTACAAGGTCATCAAGGTGAGGAAGGACGTGGGGGGTTACTCTTGAAATGAACTTCAGGAACAGGGAGGATCCAGTATGTACGTGACGTTCAATAGTTGTACACACCCGAGAGATGTCAAGTGTGAAGACTTTTCTCTAATAAAGAACAAAACTCTGTAAGATAACTTGGTTAATTTGTCTCAAACGCAGCTGCAATGTGCATGGGAGGGGTACTCGAGTATGACAGTTCAAACAGGAACTGTGTGCTGCACCTGATGTACAACTACAGATCTCCAGCTTCATAGTTAAAATTGCAGTTGTAATCGTATACTAAATAAAGTTTAGTTGTGCAGCTAACAAGACACGGCCGTCGGCAAACACTTCTACTACTGCTCAAGTGCACTGCTGACTATGGTACGATCATGAGGCATAGGATCAGCCCGCGTGCTGTAGGTGGTACTCGAGTTGTTGGATCCCTCACTGACCTGTACAGCTAGCATGACAAAACTCCTTGAGTATGACTAGGAACACTGGTCTTGCAAGAACAAATTATTAGGAAAAAAGTAGGCGTGACGCAAGATGGAGTATTTAATTCGTAAATTTCACTGCTTGATTTATTATAAGCAAAATATTGAAAAATATTGAGCGAAGCTTAGGATATATTTAAAGACATTTGAAAAACTAAAGATCAAAAAAGATAACATTACATGCCAGGAGTTCAAAAAGTAAGGATCTGTAGATCAATGCCCAGTTCAGAGGTGAGCTGAAGGTTCTCAAGTGTCATGAGCTAAGGTGCTAGAACATGAGTGTAATTTTTTCAAATCATCTATGCGAGCAATGTTACATTGAAATTCCTTATGACTAAAACGTCACACGTCCGGGGACAAAGTTCCCCCATTCAGTCCCTCTCGTGTGATGGGATCTATGTACATACATACGTACATGTCGACCCCAGATACTGGGAGATAAAGTGTACCCGATGATAAAGTTTATTTTCTGAATGTGTGTACTTTTCTTTTTTATACATACCGCCCCTGTAAGTTTTCTAATACTCCAGTACAAGTGTGTTCTATCTTAATTATTTTACATAGTGGAATGCATATTTTACATAGTTTTATTTGGCGCACATGACAGTTGCTGTGCCGATCTGATGGATGCTTTATAGAGTTGCATTATCTATCAGTTTGCTCTCCTTAATGCCTTGTAGAGTTGAAGTCGTTTTATAATTCAGGGAATTTTTCTCATTCAAAACCAGAGCCTTGTCTTGGAGAGCTGTTGAAACCAGAATAAATTCTGATGAGTTCAATCATGACCAACCATGGTATGTTAAATTGAAAAGCCTTAGGCTGATCAGCCACAACTATATTTCATCTTGCATTCGAAAAAGGGAAAATTTTATTTCAGTGTTTTCAAATGTACTGTCTGCAATGACCGCTCAATAAGTTCATTTATAGTCCTAGTCTTTACGAATTTTAAATCAGTCGAAGGCAACGTTTATACTGACATGAGCCTTCTGGTTTTACTAGTTTAGTGTTTCAAAGAAATTTGAATAGCAGCGATAGAGACCCTCCACGGGCACAGCTATTGATCGACGGCTCCTAACTGCCCTTCATAAATTACGATGAGCCCCAGAAATTGCTGGATTGAAGACCCTTTACGGCGCATATATTCACTTAATTTACACCTGACAACTCAAGAAGCTTCGGCTCTAAGGGTTAATTGATAACGCAAAAGAAGCCCTTGCCCCGTCTGGAATGTTAAAGGAATGAAATTTACCGCGCGAGATATTAAACTGTCCACAGAACATCTTAACGAGCACGAACCTCGGGCACATCGTGCGCTGATACACTCCAGTTAATCCCATACAGTTCCTGTGTTTTATATTGACTTACGTCACGTTAGAAGCTTTGTCTCAAGGGCTCTGGGCTGGTACTCATCTTCTAATAAACGCCGCGCAAAAAGTACGGTGGGAAGCTGAAACTTGAGTTGAAACATTTACATTGAAGTATTAACATAAGGTTGACTAGAAGCATTAACACTAAAATGCCTTGAAGCATTAATACGATATATTATAGATTGACTTGAGGTAATAACACATTTCCTGTGAAGGGACCCACCTGTGGGTCACTTAGGTTAGGTTCTGTATTTTTTCCAAGTCTTTTAGTGCCTATGTGTACAAAGTAAAGATTTGCACCAGCTAGGCAGTCGCAGGAAACGTGTTAATACAAGATTAACGAGTTTATGATTCTTCATTTTTTAGCGGTAGCACTTTTTATTGCAAACAATTTTCATCACAAAAGATAGCTCTATCAGTACTTCTCTCACCTGTAAGTGGCTTCCATGGTGATTCCCTGCATTACTTCAGAAGCACCCGAATTGAAAATATGCCAGCCATGGTGGGAGTAGGTCCAAATTGAAACAGTGGCGGCGTTGGCAAAGCGGCAGCCTCTTACAAGGTGCCCTTTCCTCAGGGTAATTGAACATGCGAATGAAGCAATGGTTTATGGGATTTTTACGACTCGCTTTATATCAATTTTGAAATAGATTGCTGGCAATAACCATTCGCTACAATTTTACAGCACTTGAACTTTCCCCACTTTAAGTAATTGAATGGTGCAGTAAATCACGACTGCCTTGACTTTCCGTACACCCTCCTCAGCAAAATTACAACGAACTGCTCCTTGTTTGCAACACTTTTCGTTCAAGAACTTAAAGAGCGGGTTTGTATCTGGTGCACGGGTCTCAGAAACAGGATTCAGTGTTTGGGTGAGGAATTTTTTGTCCCCAAGACTCGCGCGCCGCCGTCGTAGGGGTTTTCCTAAGCGTCACTTTTTTCATCAAGGATGAGACTAGAATTTGAGCTCCTCGAAAAAAATATGTCCACCAGAATTCGTGTCTTGTTTGCACGTTTTTATAAATTTGAATACCTCTCCAGAAAAATTATACCCTTAAGCTGCTACTCGATCTTTCAGTTAAAACGGCAGACCAAAGAAGGCAAACAATCGCATGCTTGCAGGCAAGTTTATAGAAGGTTGCTTTCTTGACCAATAATGAGTTGTGAAGCAGTTACTCGACTATAACAAAACTCTTTTTTTGTTTTTATTTTTCTTCAATACTTTAGGATTAAGAACTAAGAAGTCGGCAAATGTTATCAGCACTTACAACCTTATGAAATTGTAAGAGCAATTGGAATTAAGTTGAAGAACAAAACAATAAATTTTATCGTGTAAAATGAATTTTCTAAGTCAAACTTAGCAATTACCGATTTATTCATTTGCCAAACTTGATGTTGCTATGTAGAGCAACAGTAAAATGCTATGGTATATGTTTAAAAGGTTAACAGTGACAATACATGGTAGAGTTTGGATTAGGAGGTGAGCTATTGCTAGATGTGGAGGGAAACTATTGATGGCAAGGTTGGTTCACAGTCCGTCTCCTCCACCTGCCATCACGCAAGCCCCGATCACAACTGTGCGAGCGTCTGTATTTCACCTCGAATTCTGGAACACTCAATCGTCCTGACTGCTGCTAGGCTGTCAGTACCACATACCTGCATCCATCCAATGAAATGTGATATAATATAAATGTATGCATAGTAATGAATTAAAATACATAGATCACAACATATGTGTGTGGGGAGGACAACGTGTCACAAGTAAGACATTCCCGTCATGGCCTCTGTTCTCTGGGACAAGTTTTGTGACAGTCTTAGAACACCAGGCACTGAACATCCTCAAGTAGTCGGGAAAACATCAGGCACTGAACATCCTTAAGTAGTTGGGAAAACATCAGGCACTGAACATCTTCAAGTAGTTGGGAAAACATCAGGCACTGAACATCTTCAAGTAGTTGGGAAAACATCAGGCACTGAACATCTTCAAGTAGTTGGGAAAACATCAGGCACTGAACATCCTCAAGTAGTTGGGAAAACGTCAGGCACTGAACATCCTTAAGTAGTTGGGCAAACATCAGGCACTGAACATCCTTAAGTAGTCCGGAAAACATCAGGCAATGAACATCCTTAAGTAGTCGGGAAAACATCAGGCAATGAACATCCTTAAGTAGTCGGGAAAACATCAGGCACTGAACATCCTCAAGTAGTTGAGAAAACATCAGGCACTGAACATCCTCAAGTAGTCGGGAAAACATCAGGCACTGAACATCCTTAAGTAGTCGGGAAAACATCAGGCACTGAACATCCTCAAGTAGTCGGGAAAACATCAGGCACTGAACATCCTCAAGTAGTTGAGAAAACATCAGGCACTGAACATCCTTAAGTAGTCCGGAAATCATCAGGCAATGAACATCCTCAAGTAGTTGAGAAAACATTCACAGACTCGTGGAACGAATTGCATGAAGGTGGCGAGAAGTTTTGGCCGTGCGTGGTGGAGGTGATGTGGAGGTGATGTGGTGATGTGATGTGGAAGTGGTGAGAATAAGAGAACTGCATGAGAAAGAAATACGTAGATCTTGATGATGGAGCAAACAGACTTCAATAAAAGCCAAATTATCATAAATGTATACTACACTTTTTATCTGAATCTATAAGAGTAAATTTCAGGACATAAAATGCCACAAAACTATGACTTAAAATGCAAATTGTTGCTGAACCTCATGGATGAACTCATACAAGTATCATTAGGAATCAATCCATGAAATTGGATTTTGCTTTGTGAGGAGAAATAAATGTACGATACCGGCACTGCACACTGCCCTTGCTGCTAATGCCTTAAATCGAGTCCTCCTAAGCAGCATGAGACCAAAATAAGCAAACACTGGTCTTTCAAGGACAAAACAATCACGTACTGCTAGTGAGGCTTAACAGAGAAGTAGCACTCTTCTGAATAAAATCTTTCAGGAATTTAATGCCAAATTAAAGTCATTCGCCCACCTGACTCTCATGGAACCCGTTTCGTAGCAACAGGTTTTCTGGGAGCATTTATCGATTACAGAACCTGTCTGTCAGCTCAACTAATATTTAATTTTACGTAAACTTGTGTTTTCTAAAGATTGGGAGCTGAGAGAAGGCCATGTTCCTCGCCCTCGATATCGCGAGCTGGGGTTCAACAGTCCATTAGAATTCCAATTGTGGAAAATGTTCGAAACTTCTTTTGGGTCTAAAGAACTGCTGACAGACAAAGACTCACAGACTTACACACTGACAGACCCTGTGCAAGAGTACGTACCCTCATCATTCACTTGAAGTGTCACGCGAATTTTTTTACACTTCACTACGAGAATGTTGGCATGTTTGTCTGCGACATAACTTAAGGAATGCACCAGCATATTAAAGAGTTTTCTAAAATGGCAAGTGGGCTGCAGGAAAAATCTATAGTCTTGCAGGCATTGGAAGAGAGCGTGAAGCCTTATGAGTATTTGTTGCTAAAGAGGTCATGAAAACTTCGAGAAGCTAACAAAGCAGTACTTCAGTTCAATGCAGGTCTGTTCTGAGATTACTCCTGCGTTACTCGAAGATGTTTCCTTTACAGATTACTTCAAGACAATCTTCTCTAAAAGTTGTATGAACTAGAGAAGTAATACTTAAAAGTATTTTGACTTTGCTTTTTGTTGCTTCCTTTCTGGAAGACAGCTGAGCTGCTCTTGGATGAAAGTTTGTCTGGTTATCTTCACTTAACTTCGGATCTTGTGGCACATAAGTCACTGTCTCTGTTCTGTGAACATCACCTTTCAAAACAAAATGCTTTGTCCTTATGAGGCCTTGATTTTGGACAAGCATGGGTATGTTGTAATTTATTTTACTTGTGTGTCTATCGTCAAGCCTATAACTTCTACTTTGAATACACAATGTAGGACTTAGAGAATTGTTTTTGCTCATTCCATTGGGAGGTGCACCTATGGACTTCATTTTTTTAGCCTGTAGCTCGTATATAATGTCATGATGGCATGCTGGAGCATGGCGTGGTGCTGGAGCATGGCGTGGTGCTGGAGCATGGCGTGTTGCTGGAGCATGGTGTGGGGCTGGAGCATGGCGTGGGGCTGGAGCGTGGCGTGATGCTGGAGCATGGTGTGGTGCTGGAGCGTGGCGTGGGGTTGGAGTTTATGAAGCTAGATTATTTTAATAAGCGTCAGTGTAATCTGATTGCAAGAAGCTGGATTATTTTTTTATAGAAAACAAAGTCGCAATTCAGGTTTTCTGCTTAATAGTTACACTTTTATTCAAAATTTTTGAACATAAATAGCTGTATATTTTACAGCTTTGAGCCAAATTTTTATTACTCGTCGACTTTCATTAAATTTCCAATAAACTGATGCCAGCTCCAGTTCTGCGTTTGTCCTACTCCACAAATCTGAATGCCTGATAACTTGCAATCCTCAGTTAAATAAGACCCTATAATTAAGTTAATTTTCAGATATTTCCAAGTAATTCAACTCTCTCCGAAGCTTTGCGAATTAATTCCTTTAAAATAAAATGTACTTGCAAGATCGACTAGAAGGAATTTCTACTGAATGGAGGACTAGGCATTGCAATAGCCTTGGAAAATTTAAATGATCGTCTTAGAGATCATCCTTGTGAGTGATAAACGAGCAAACTTCGACTAGATCTAGACGCTTCACATACACACTGGTATGCCAAGGCACCACACACACGAGCAAGGGGAGGCCTCATACACACTGGTATGTCGAGGCCCCACACACTAGTATGTGAAAATGGCAGTGATAATGGCACCACAATCTTTTTCTTGCTGTATTGCTTCAATAGGTGTATCATTCAACGAGTGTTAGAAATACCAGTTATTAGCCCCAACAAGTACTAAACATTAATTAATATTGAAGCTTATATCCAAGGTTTCAATAGATGATTGAGATCTGATTACTCTATCTCTTTCGGTGAACGATCTGTGTCCGAGTTTCGTGTCGTTGGCGAATTTGTTGATTTTACTGATGGTTCTCACGTCAAGATCGTTAATGTAGATGATGAAGAGGAGTGAGCATAAATGATCCCTTGGGACTCCTAACGTTACATGCATCAAATCACTGGTTTGATCATGAATCAGCATTCCTTGTGGGCGACCAGTGAACCAGTTTCGTCACCATCGTGCGTAGTCAGAGCTCTGAGACCATTGAGCTGGCTGGCACTTTGTTTCAGGATTAAAATACGGTATCCATTAGTCATTAGGTGCTTGTTTGTTCCCGTTTTTTAAAAATTGTACCATCATTTGCCTACTTTTAATACTCCGGAACAATCCCAGTTTCGAGTGATCGATTGAAGATGTTTGCTAAGGGTTCACTAATTGCTTCGTTTTTTTGAGGGTATTCGAATAGCAAAGCTGTCAGAATCGGTTGATTTATGCTAGTTTAGAAGGCTGAGTGGTTTTACAGCCTCTTCCAATGTGAATATGCCGTCTGTTCTGATTTCCTGGGGGTTTAAGGCAGAAGGAAACGAAATTTCATTGAAGTCTTTGTGAGTGAAAACTGAAGTAAAGTGTGTATTTAGAATTCTTTCTTTGATTTTGTTGTTCACTCGAGTTGATAAATCAGAGTCACTTGTGAGTGAATGTTGTGTTAGCTGCATAGTGTACACAAATTGTTCACTCTCAGCGTCACACTCAAGTCATCGACATGACAGGAGGCGGTCACTAAGAGGACCATACAATATCTTACATTTCACGTGATTTCGTCTTTTATTGACCGTATGTGACTACCATCAGCTGTCAAGACGAGCCTGGTATTAGCAATGGAAACATGTTAAGGCTCTTCATTTATGGTAAATACCATAGATGGCGAACATATATTGTATTTACTTCAAATCTAACAAAAATTAAACACCTCATTTCTTTTTGTACGCGGAGTAGAAATTTAAAATCATATTGCGCGAAAACTAAACCATTAACATAAATGAACATAACTTTATGAACATAAATGAAATATTGAACTGACAAGACAAAAATTATCCTAAATCCTTATGAAAACCAATCAGTACTTGGTTTGTTATAACAGCTTCTAACCGCTTAGGATAATTATTTACAAGGTTCTTGCAGACATCTACAGGCATTTATGACTCTTTTTGGCCACTATTTTCAAATCTGTTAAATTTTTTAGGGCCTCTTTTCTGAACTCTTACTTTGAATTGTAGCCAGAGGCTTTTAATGGGGTTAAGGTCTGCTGACTGATAACCACTGCATTACTTCTATTTTATTCTGCTAAAACCACAATGATGTATCCTCGGCCAGGGAACTGGGATCGTTGTGCTGTTGGAACGTCTAGCCTCTTGGCAAGTTCAGGTCCGTTGCAGACTCCAAGAAATTATCGTCAAAAATCTTGTAACAAATTGTGCCATTCATTGTGCCTTCAATAATTTAAAAATTGCCAGTATCTGCCGAGGAAAAACAGCCTCAGACCATGATGCTGCCACCGCCAAACTTTACAGTTGAGACGGTATTCTATAGACCATAGGCTGAGTTTTCTTTCTTTCGAATGCGACTACCACTATCCCGGTCAAATAACTCAATTTTTGTCTCGTCAGACCATACTACCGTGTCCTAAAAGACCATTCTACCGTGTCCTAAAAGTTTGCAGGTTTTTCCAAATGATCATTAGGGAATTTGAACCAATTTTTAACTTGAATAAGCTTCAATAAATGTGTCTTTGTTGGTGTTCGAGAACGGAGCCCTTTGTTTAGAGGTAAGCGTTTGTGTTCTTGCTAATCTTTTTTCTAGCGGCTTCAAAATCTTTCCGAGTTTTAGATCGAACCATTTTAGGATTTCTTTACTCTGTTGCAATGTTTCTGACCATATCATCTGAAATTTTAGATGGGCGTCTAGAACGTGGTAGACTAACAATTCACTGACAAGACTTGAGCCGACGAATCGTCTCACCAAGGATTGAAATTTGTATTTTTAATTTAAATTAAATATTCTAATAGCCCAAGCCTTCATTATGAAGCATGACAATATACTCTCTGGTTCATTTGACAGTTTTTTAGGCTTGGCCATGGCATAATTAAGTAATTACATGTTGGGTTTCTCATCCTGCAGCCGTCAAGTAATGAATGAGGGCATTTGTTGCGCCCGACCGACTTCAGATTGTTATCTAGAGTTTTCTCGATATTTCTCTTTAATTCTTCTAGAAATTTCAATAATAGTTTAATCTGGTCGTAAAGTTTTCTTTCATCAGTGTGTCGGATAATTTTCGGCGTGTTATTTCAATATTTGTATTGGTAAAACTGTATTTTTCTTGCAACATGATAAAAATTTGTATTGAGCTTTCAAAAGTGTATAAGATGTTAATTTTATTTTGTTATGAAGTTGTATAGCTATCAAAAATTCAACTTTTTGCAACGTATTGGATACTTATTGCACCTACTGTATCTGTTCCATTTGTAGATTGAATTTCAGAATTTTTATTTCATAATTCCTAAATCAGGTTTGTTGGTATTTTATACATCATCAATTATGCCTTTATATTCCTCATGCGTCATCAAATCCTTCGTGCATCATACAACATAAAAACAATAAATAATACAATACGGAAGTGATTTCAGTTACGGTATTTTGAAAATCCCCCAAGTCTCTTAATACCATAAAACTGACTTATATGAAAGAACTTCGTGTATAAAATATCACAGAAACGAAAAATAAACTTCAATGCACCTATTACATATTCATCTGGTGTTAATATGTTTAAAAGTTTCGTCGTCTAATTCATTCTAAGGATTTGGTACTAGTCAAGTAATTTGATAGTTAGAGATCATAATTCTACAGTAAAAGAATAATTATATTCATGTATTTTTCGTCATCGTCATTACATCGTTATGGACTTTGCAGTACCCAGGATTGACTTCAGCTCTCCAACGAAGGTCTTGCATAATTTGGTCGTTGAAGCTCGGAGTTTTACAAGCACTCCAGTCTCTCTTTTAGTCTCTTTTTGTCTCGTGAATGTCAATGAATCTGGCACACTTGCACTTTGTTATTCGGTTCTTGTTTTGGGTTTTTGATTATTTCCTGAAAATAATTTTACATTTTACGATAGTTTCTTTCTTCTGTCACTGAAACGGGTTTTGTAGGTCTGCTGTGGCAAAGCCCTCTCAATTTAAATCAAATTTCTGTATGTATGTGTGTGTGTAAAATTAAAATGCCAGTTTGGCTAAGCTAATCTCTACAGCCTGTTAATTATCCAACAGTTTCGATGGAAATTAATTGGTCCTTTCCTGAAACAGAATGCGGTTAATTACACATAAAATTCTTGGAGCTAGTGCTGTGATCGATCAGGAAATTTGTTGTGACCTTTCGCTAAATGCACCCCAAGTTACAGCAGATCGCGGGTAGTTGCCTTAATTTTTCTTATCTAATGGTATCAGAGGATGGTAGCTAATTGCATAGCTGTCCACTATGATCCATTAGTGGCATTCAAATAGTTTGGTGAGGCGATATCTAAGCAGGAATGTAAATTACCCCCGACTGGACACTAATGCGGTAAAATCATGGCATCTGTTGTTTATTAACAAACCCTTCGATAAAACATATTCAAATT
>VCRD01005956.1:0-24435 GCA_006783055.1 Trinorchestia longiramus
ACGGCATGGGACTTCGGTATTGAACCAAGAATGGGCCAAACGGCTCGTTCCTATTGCCTTATTCTATTCTATTCTATTCTATTCAGCTACAGCTGGCTCGAAAGTTGAGTTCAAGTTTAAGTGTCACCATAGTATCACCATAAATGGAGGAAATAAATGGTTGCACACTGTTCTTGCATTGAAAACATCACCATTTTATGTATCAAAAACAGTAATCCTACTTGCCTCTGCTGCTAGAGTTCTATGTGCCGTACAATGCTGCTATCTCAGTCCCACATTCATAATGCGTGAATTATATACTTTTATAACAAACTGCAAGTTTCTATCTGTTTCCTGCTATAAGAAAAATCTTGGAGGTTTTTCTTGAATATAATTCATAGTATTCTTTTCATGGAAAAAATCTGTTTTGAGCTACTCAATGAATGACAATATCATGCATAGTAAAATTTTTTTGGGGAACTTTCATATGAGTGTCAGTCATTTTTAGCATTGCATATGTTTTGATTGACGGTTTGCAAGTCTAAATAGAAATTAACCCATTAGTGCCCATCATACTATGTATAGTAGGTCAAGTCCAATAGAAATCATTCATTCTAGTCCTATATTCTAAATGTTTCGTTCTAAAGTTAGGCATAAAAATGTATAGATATAAGGGGTAATTTACGCAATGTTTCGTTAGGTGGAGAAATAACTTCGGCGTTAAGCTCATTTAGCCTTTATAGTCTGTCCTCGAATGAGAACAGTCGGCGTTAACGGCTTAAGAAACTACGTTCATGCACTTAATTTGTATAATTGACATATAAATTTCATATGCCGTCATTTTATTTCCAGACTAATTATTTCATCATAACTTGGACAGTTCAATAGCACAGCTCCCTAACAGCCTCCCAGTATGGATGGCACAGCCAGCATGAAGCCTACACATGTGTTGCACAAGCTGACAGATGCTGACGTGAAGAGGCTGTGTTGCAGGCATGACTTCGTCAAGCAGGAAGCTGCAGCTGAGAACTTTGTGCATGGTGAGACTTGATTCTGGCCTGCTTGAAGATAGAAATAGTTTGATCATGTATTGGAGTATGGATCCAATCAGACATGTGTATAAAGCAACAAAAATGTTTTCTACAATTAATCACTTTCCCTCATGCTATAAAAAGCATCAGAAGAGGTATGGAAGAAAATACATTTGGGATGAAATCATTTCAAATTTCTTGTAATTAAAAAATTTCTGAAGATGCAATGAATGATAATATTTAAATTCAATTCAATGTGAAATACAATAAATAATAAAATAATCATGTTCACTTCATTTGGTTTCATAAACAAGTTTTATCATTAGTTTTGTCTAATGCAAAGTACCACAAGTAATGAAGACAAAAGCATAGAATTATTTATTTATTTTTTTTAGTGCATGATTTTGTACTCAAGTCAGTTCAAAGATGTAGTCCATTATTAAACTTTATTAAACATTGAACCTTAATGCCAGAGCTTTCTTGGTGGTTGAATAGTTCTATTCTGAATGTTGCATGATTGCATATCAATGTGCAGTGTTGCACAAGGTGCATAGCAATATACAGGTGTCAATTAGGTATCCTTTTATTTAGAGATGTATATTGTTCCTATAAATATGACATCTACTCTATTTTCAAAATCAGCATTTTCTGCTGTAGCTTGCAATGCATTTAATTAATTAAACATGAGGGGATATTTGAAATATTTGCAATTTAGTCACATAACTTTGTTTATAGTGCGGAATAAGTATTCTCACATTTATATCTACTATGCGCTATATTTGTAATGTTTTCTTATGATTTGTAGTTGACACACCAAACCCTGGGAGTGTTCCAAAGGCGATGACCATCAAAAGGGAAACACCGGATGATGAGCTGGACGACATCACAGTGAAGGAGGAGCCCATCGACTGGGATCAGGAGCCTCAGGTGCTGTAGGTGGTTATCTAATTGTCGTTTGAATCCTTACATTCACCCTCAATTACAGGCTTCACATTATTCCCATTTAGGATTTGGAAGTATCTGGTCAGTTTCCTTTTCTCACATGTTACTCTTTGTGACTGGTTAGGTAGATGTTTATCACGTCATTGTTACCTAGTACTCTTATAGTGTATTTAATTTCTGGTAAAAAGAAATTTATTACCTTCCGTTTTCCATTCCTCTTGATATCATATGAGATCACTCAGTAAATTTTGAATTTGTGATTAAACTGGCAATATTTATACGTATCTAGGGTTTTTGTTGATTTCATTAGGAATTTTACCTTAATAATCTACCGGTGTTTGATAATCCGTGAGTTCCAAAGTGGACAAAGATGAACGTTAACATTTTGAAAAAAATGACTCAGAACACCAAAATTATAAAAAAATTCAATTCAATTTTATATAGTGCAATAATATGATAGAAAACTATTACATAATATAAAAAACATAAATTAACACATGATGTGTCAAAACATTCCACTATATATTAATATACAGTTTGTTGCCTGCTTTTGCTTATGCTTTTGCTTATGCTTTTGCTTATGCTTTTGCTTATGCTTTTGCTTATGCTTTTGCTTTTGCTTTTGCTTATGCTTTTGCTTATGCTTTTGCTTATGCTTTTGTTTATGCTTTTGCTTATGCTTTTGCTTATGCTTTTGCTTATGTTTTTGCTTTTGCTTATGCTTTTGCTTATGCTTTTGCTTATGCTTTTGCTTATGCTTTTGCTTGCGCCTTTGCTTATGCTTGTGCTTCTGTTTGTGCTTTTGCTTTTGCTTGTGCTTTTGCATTGCGTGGTGTAGGATTTAGGTAGGAGAAAATTAAGTACGGAATACATGCATTGTAAGCATTGTATTATAGATATCAAAGACACATCCTTCAATGTGAAAACTCCTTCCCAAAGCTCGCGTCCACGGGCAAATCAAACATACAAATTTCAGTAAAAAACACGTGAATTTTCGCGTGTGGGTCTACTAATTAGTATATATACTATACAGAGAGGGAAAGGCTTTAAAACTTGACTGATCTCATATGAGTTCACTGGGATGAAGTGTTGCATCATGAGTGAAATGCGAAACTGATGAACTGACAGACAATAATGATATTGATGACTGCACTGCAGCTGTTGAGTTTGAGGATGTTCCAGGTCCACTTGAATTGCATATCATTAGCGCTCCAGATGCCAATGATTTGGAGGAGGAAGCAATTGACGCTACCAAAGAAACAAATGATGTTACTAGATCTATCATAGAAAAAATACCACAAAGAAAGAAAACTTTTTAATTCAGTACCGATATGGCGGTATGTACAAGGTACCCGAATATATCATACATAAGTTCACAAACGTACTCAAGCATACGAAAGTAATTTAAAGAAGATGAAAAGACAAGTTGAATGTTCAACTCCAGTCAACATAGTTGTGGCGATATGTGTTTATTATATTATGCCTGAAAGAAATGTCTATTTGTTATTAATTGTTAGTTTATGTATATGAAAGGGAAAAAACTTTTTTGTATACTTTTAATTGCACAATGATTGATTGTCGATGAGTTCTTTTCTCTCTCATAATTTGATGTAATCTTGGTTTCAATGTATTGTTTCTGTATGCTGTCCTTTTATTATATTTCAATTAATACTTGTAAATAACACAATTAAATGCAAGGAAACACAATTTCACTCATATAGGGTCTCTAGTCCCCTGAATACATGAAATGGTAAAAGGTTCCCGTTATTTCTTTTCAATGGCGAAATGAGGGGATAATGATACTCATAGAAAATTTAATACATGTGATTCTAAATATCACGAGATGCAAAATGTGGGTTTTTGGGGGAACAAGTATTTTTCTGTTGTTGTTTTGGCGGGGTTCTTCAAGGGTAGTGATACATTCGGCTTCGTAGCTTGCAGATTTATTATTGGACACGATCAAAATCAGAGCAGAAGTTAAGGCCAAGATCGAGGACCGAAACTGAGAACTTGAAATCCGTTAACTGAGACGTGTCCGGACAAGCACTACGCAAACCACTGCTTCTTCAAACACAAACTAAATTATTTGAATGAAACGTGATTACACTGAAATGAGATTTCGTGGTACAATTTAGTTGCCAATTAACTCATTGTTTCGTTAAAGGAAATCTTGGTTAGAACTGTTGCTTAAGGATATAGAAAGGGAACCCCTAATAATTCATTTTGCATTACAGACTACGCGATAAACTCAAATCTCAACAATATGAATACTGCAGATACTAGGTAAATTATTTACCGCATTGTGGAATAATGTACGACGAGAGATCCGTCGAATTACTGAAAAACAATCACCGGAATTAAACAAACCGTGTCATGAATATGAATATATACATATATATATATATATATATATATATATATATATATATATATATATATATATATATATATATATATATATATAATGGATGTAGAGGCAGAAACATAGGGATGTTGGTCTCGAAATCGTAGCTGTGGCGGATAGACGTGGGAGAGACGGCTCTCAGGAATTTCTGACGGTTAGAACCAACCGCCAGGCCTGCTCCGTGAAGTTAGTGAGGGTAACTCATATATAAACACACGCATTGAGACGAGGGGGACTTAAAGTTCGAGACTCAGAGAAAGAAGGACGTAAGGAAAGTTGTGATCGCTTGCCGCTATGGCGGCAAGCCGGCAAAGTAGTGCCGTCAACTCTCATCGGAAGTATATTCATCTTTACTGGCGGCGGGACAAGAATTCAAAGAAGCTGTGAAGAAACAATTCATCGAAGAGTCATCAACATGTTCAATTCAAGGGAAGATATAATCAACAACAGCATCACCATCATCCGAGGAACATCAGTCTGCATTTGGGAGGAAGAGCATCGACAACATATAACATTGGTCTTCAACATTAGTGAGAGACAGTGGCACCGTCTTCAACATTAGTCTACAAGCCTGCAAGAGTCATCGGCTTCTCCAACATTCAGTCTTCAAGCTATAATAGGGGAAGTGATCATCGGACAGCTTACGAGATTCCTCCAACAGTCATCATTCGCATCTTCCGTTAGTCCTGGGAAGTGTGCTGGCGGGCTCCGTGAAATTAGTGATGAGTACATTACGAGGGAATCAAACATCATCGTCGCACAAGAGAGGTAAAAATTAATGGATGTTAGTCATGTGATCACAGAGTATAATTCAGCGTAACATTCATGCCTAGATGTTCATTTAGTATGTCGGTCGCTGAGATCCAATGTTAACTAAATTTTCCCGTGTTTACAATAATTCATACTGGAATATCACGTGTCATTTTATTTACCCTCTCACTCGGCAACTGTTAGAATAGCGTGCTTCACCCATAAAAATGTGTTGAGGGATTTGGACGCCTCATAGCGATCATGTTTGTTTGTTATAAAAGCTCATTCATTTATTGCTTGATGTAGGGTTGGAAGATATAGGCATTAATGAAACACAGTAATTAACGTTAATAATAAATAAATATATATTCGATTCATGCAAAAGTAAAGATAGAAGAAAACGTATCGCGACACCGCTAAGCCTATAGAGGAACGTGTAGGCCAAGCTAAAATGATAAGTTTAAGGAATGACTGGTAAGTAAGTGAAACGCAAAACTCCCTAATGCCTTGTCAATAAAAACTTACCCGTCAGAGAGACTGAAAGCGCGAATAGAATTGTTGTTCACTAGATAATGATTGTGCGCGGACTGACGCGCGTTTAGTTTTAGAACCTGTGGTTGACTACGCTCATCTATAAACGAGAGTTACAATTTGAAGTTACGACAATGATTAAATTTTTATTTAAAAAAAACCACTTACAAGTGGCGTAAAATAAGTATCAATGTTTACTCTAAAATATTACTAAGTTTAATAATGTTGAAAACTAAAATAATCACGATATTTTAGCGGCCCTACGGGTTATCTACCACATTTTGGCATATGAATTGCACATGATGTCCTATAATGCAGTGCACCATTACAGATCAATTATATACTTGATAGCTAATGGTAAAGTGTGCACACGGAACAATTGAGGCAAATAAATGGACGCTCACATCAAATAACGAGATTTACCTGGTCGCTAATCTCGACTACATTGACAATATTAATATTAGAACTTGCCTTTACACTGGAGATTCGTTGCTGATGATGGGATTGCCGTATGCCGATTTCGTCCGTTTGCCGTATGGGCGACATGTTCAAACTTGTGTATCTTCAGTGCTCGGGCAGACAACGAGGTGCAAAGTTGTGTGCAGCTTCGCAGAGGTAAGTTCTGTCGTTGTGTCACGTAAAATTAGTGACCATATTTGGTGCACATCGCTCATAGATGACATCAGTCATTATTGTTGGCGATGTGTACCAAGTAAAGCCATGCATAATATGGCTCATATTAGAACACAATGACTAAAGTAATCACTTCTATTACTGAGCGATGTGCGCAAGTAATCTATGTTTATTTTGAGTCATAGTTGCGCACCTTGGCTGCAGTAATCACTTCTGTTGTTGTGAACGATGTATATTACTCATAGAAATGACAATGCAAAGAGTTTAGTGTTCAGGTGTTCATCTTCCTGTATAAAATTGTGGGTATTTATATTGTTTGTTCAGTTATATTTACCTCATATAAGTTATTTATCGTATATAAAGTCTTGTGCTTCTGTTCATTTGAATGTTTTTCAGAATTATCGGTGCTTTTCTCTAATATGTTTTTGTATAAATTGTAAATTTATTTATTTTCAACTATATATTTTTTCTTTCTCTTTAGCATCATGGACGCGAGAAAATTCTACGGAAGGGAGGTCAATGAAATTTCAGATACAGATTCTGAAATGGATTCTTCAAGTGAAAGCTGCAGTGATGAATCAGAATTGGAGTTTGTCCCAACTGGTTCCAGTTCTAACAGCAGCAATGAAGAAGAACCTCCAGAAGATTCATCTGAGAATGAGGATGAAGCACTGCAGGAAGAAACCAATGGAGAAAGTGCGGCTGATACATGGATTGCCATGAATGCTACAAAATGCTTGCAGCAAATGAGGGAAGTGCCGTAGCAAGGGTGAAAACTCGCAGGGTGAAAACATACTGTGATGACTGCGAAGGAAAACCATACTTGTGTGTTAATTGCTTTGCAATCACGCATGCAAAGTAATGCTCTTGGCAACACCCAATGTTTGTAGTTTCACAGGAATAGAAAAACATTTTATTTTGTTTGTTTATATGCAAAAATACCAATGCTTTGCTTTCACCAATAGACACGAGTTTTGTAATTTTTGTACCACTTGCATTTGAAAATAACTATTTCTCCATGCAGTAGTTTCTTTCAAAGCCCTCCCTAACAGGCCTAATGAGTTGTATCATTAAAATTGTCAATTTGAAAGAGAAATATGTTTTTTTTAAACATATATATTTTTCATAAGCATGTACCACATATGTACACATCGCGATTCTGGAAAGTTCAGCGTGTACATATATGGCGCACATCGCGGCCAAAGTGTTAACCCTCACGATTACAACACCTTAGCAATAACACTCATTTTCCCCCTTCCCTTCCTTACTGTTGCACAATTAAATTTTTCCCGTTGTCCCAAATCTGCTGTCATTCGTTGGTATGATGATTAATTTTATTCCCCTTTAATCACTTCTACACCTACTCCACCCATATCCCTAAACCTATACCTATGCTCTGGATGTCACTCTCGCTGCAATAGCCTACATCGCTGTCGAGGTCTAGTTTCCAATCCCCCTCATCTTTCTTTCCTACCGTTCTTATATGAGCTTTGCTCCTCCCACGTATCGTTTCCAGTTTTCAATCTCCCTATTTCTCCAATGGTCTGAAATATGTTTCCAAACGTATGTGATATACCCCGCCCACTCTTCAATCAACTTGAGAGTTAAACTACTACGTAATTCTTGAGAGTCACAAGGTTCCTCCAATAAATTTGCTTGTGTTTGACACTTTCTTTAGCCACGAAACCATAGATTGCGACCTTTCTTAAACCCTACTGTTTATGTTTCTCCTGCGCTCGAGCTCGCCTCTCGGTTAATTGTCGATTTTTGAGTCGACACCCCATCGCCGCTCCCCACTTGATACCTTGTTCCTCGTATGATACACACACTTGATACATATACCTCATACATAGCCTGGAATATGTAAATCTATGAATGTATCATTTCTATCATTACGTAGTTGAAGAAATATTTCTTGAATAAAAGTTTGAACTTATCGTCAAAGAAAGTGTTCGTTGTGCTACTGTAAGTAAGAAAAAACCCAACAGCACAATAAACTAATGATATAAAATTATTCATTGGAATGTTACTATTTTCTGGCTATCACTGGACGGCAAAATCGAATTTTCAAGCAATGAAAAGTAGTATACATCTCTGCAACAATGAAGATGCTGAGACTAATAAACACGATAAAGGTTTCAAAGTAAGGAAACTGATTTCAGCTGTACAGGAATCATTTATGAAGTTTGGTATTTTTGAAGAACACCTCGTTGTGGATTAATTGATAGTAAAATATAACGACCATAACGCTCTGAAAAAATTCATTAGAAGTAAACCTATAAGATTTGGTTATAAACCTTAGGCATTATGCGGTGTCTTTGGCTGCTGTTACAACTTTGATTTTTATTACGGTAAGAGCTCTTCTGATTATGAACGTGCAGATATACTACTTGGAAGAAAAGCTGTACTGAGCATGCTTGATGCTGTGGAAGAACCACCGTCACAGTGTGTTTTTTGATGATTTATTCACTGGATATGAATTATGTATTAGTGCATCTTCGCTATACTGGCTTTCAAGCAACTGGAACTATTGGACCTTTGGAATTTAGAATTGGACAGGAAAGTAAACATCACCTTTCCCTTCTGCCGGGATTTCCTTGGAAAATATTTCTATGTTGATCTTATCTTTTGTTTGATTATTCTATAATTAATTTTTTTTTAACAATTGTTAGAGAATTAATTTCAAAGGCTAAGAAAAGGGCATATTTCCTAGTCAATTACAATTCATATTTAGTTTTTGCACTTGGTGTAAAATGATTGTGTATGTTAAACTGTGCCAAGATCTACTAGTTAATTCGTTCGTACAATTGACACAAGTCATTTATCACAGGCTAGTTCGAGTGCAGTCACTTCTACCTTTACTTTCAAGAAAGAAGTAGACGAGGCCTGTGCTGAGGCACATGCTGGACCCACAGAAACAAAAAACAAGGTGAGGGAAGGTGGCTCTGGTGTTTGTAACACAAGTACTGTTCATCCACTATCAGCTGGAGCGTCTCAAGAGAACACTGACCCACTAGCATCAGATGTTTTTTGTGTGAACAGCGACATTGAGGTCCGACCTGACGTGCTCGTGACACAGCCGTCCGTGTGTGAGCTTAGTGATTCCGCTACTGTTGGGAAGGACAGCCTTAGGCTGCACCTTTGTTCCGAGCATAAATTGGGAGTGACACCTAATGGCGAGTATAGTGATAATAATTCGTGTATTGACTTAATCCAGGTGAAACGAGGCGTGGAGACGACACAAGGTGAGGGAAACTTGTTCAAATGCCAATTATGTGATGATTATGGATGCTCAGATAAAAACATAATGAGACAACATGAACGTGAAAAACACAGTGTAGGAAAACAGTATAAATGCAAGTCTTGTGACAATTCCTCCGTCAGTAGCAGTGATTCGAACAGACACCGTGCTAGCAAGCACGGACTGAGAGAGATTTTCAAATGTGAGTTGTGTGAATATTCTTCGGGCTATAAAGAAAATTTAAAGCGGCACAAAGCCAGTAAACACGGAAAAGGGAAAAAGTTCAAATGTGAGGCATGTGAATATTCTTCTGCCTTAAAATCTAATTTGAAGACGCACCAAGCCTGTAAACACGGAAAAGGAGAACGGGTCAAATGCGAGCTCTGTGGCTATTATTCTGCGAAAAAAAGTAATTTAAAGGCGCACCAAGCCAGTAAGCACGGAAAAGGGAAACTGTTCAATTGCGAATTTTGTAAATATTCATTTGGTCGGAAAAGTTCTTTAAACGCGCACCAAGTCAGTAAGCACGGAAAAGGTAAACGGTTCAAATGTGATTTGTGTGAATATTCATCTGCCTGGAAATGTTATTTAAAGGAGCACAAAGCCAGTAAACACGGAAAAGGAAAACAGTTCGAATGCAAATTTTGTGAATATTCTTCTGCCCGAAAAAGTCTCCTGAAGGAGCACCAAGCCCGTAAACACGGAGAAGGGAAACAGTTCAAGTGCGCGTTTTGCGAATATTCTTCTACCCGGGAACGTCTCTTAAAGGAGCACATGACCAGTAAACATGGAGAAGGGGAGCAGTTCAAATGCGAGTTCTGTGAATATTCGTCTGCCCGGAAAAGCCATTTAAAGGGGCACAAAACTAGGAAGCATGGGGAAGAGAAACGGTCAAATGATGTTTGTGTAAATATTCTTCTGCCATGAAATGGAGATTGAAAACACAAAGCCATCTAACACGGTGGTGGTAAACTGTTTAGATAAAAATGTGTGAAAAAATCAGCCTTGAAAATTACTATACAGGCACACAAAGCTCGTGAGCATGACGTAAGTAGACTATTTAATATAGAGGAATGATACGATTTGTATACCTATAGTAAAGAAATTAAGATACACCGAGCCATTAAGGTGAATGGATGGTATGTGTTTCAGTGCTGGTTGTGTAACTATTATTGTGTGTACGGGAAAATTCTTACTAGACGTCATGACAGTAAGCACAGTATCAGTGAACTAGTTATGTGAGAGATCTGTTACTATGTCTCTACCTACACATAGGCTAACTATTTGTATGTGGGTTGCGTCACATGACAAGTTTAAAAACACACGATGTTTCGAAGAACGATCTAAAGGAGTCTACGCCGAGGAGTCTATCAGATCAGATCAGAGGAAACTACAGCCACCGTGGTCGAGTGGTCTGCGGCCCGTGTTCTGTATCGGGTCTCTGCTTCATGTAGAAAGACCGCGGGTTCGAACCCGGCCATGGACACGAGCTGTTTCTCGTACACCGCGCCGTGCACTCAACCCGCTAAGCACTCAACTCCCCGCCCATGAAGACGCCCATCAACCTCCCGGGATCGTCGCATGGAGCTCACCATCACCCTTACTCTTAGAATGTTAACCTTAAGAATTTGAAAAACCAATGTAGCTACTAATGTCTATGTACTGTGTACTCGATTGGAAATAAAGATTGTTTGTTTGTTTGTTTGAAGTTAGAGACAGTTATTCTTTTAGAGGAGTTATTCTTTTTTAGAAAACGCGCTTCCCGACGACGTCGAAGTGTCAAAAATCGTATAGGGCGATCACCCAAAAAAATATGTACCGTATTGAGCAATGTTTTTCTAATTTTCTAAGGCTAGCCCTTACAATACAATTAAAGACATATGTAATGTTCGTAGGTATTTACATGATTTTAACCATGTCCTCCAGGAATAAAACTGCTGTGTCACAACTAGCGTAGCATTCAATAATGATGTGATGCAATGGTTGGCACCTCCGTTTGTTGTCTTATGTGACAATTTTCATTGTTCAGTTTACATCTGGAATTACTCAACGCAGTTTTGCACATTGAATGCACGAGTACGTGGGCTCTTTTACCAGAACAGTTCTTCTTCTTTGTCGTGTTTATTTGGGGCTTCGAAAACTAGTCCATGTAGCCCCTGGTCTGAAGGTAGGTTGATTTTTCTTTTGTTTACAATGTTTCCTCTGTTTCAACCTGCAAAAAGAGAGAAGTTTAAATCTATAGCAAAGGATAGCAAGGGTTTTGCTATTCCATATTCCATAAATCTTTCAATATAAACAATATTTCATTTCACAATTTATTTTCTCTTATTTTTTGTATACTACTTTCAAGGTCTACTGTTAGTTGCTAAGGCATGTCCGACCCAGTCCACGCATGAGTTGTTATATCCGTACTGAAGGTCCAGCCTGGGTGGCGTAGCCTGGAGCTTCTTAAGGCCAAAAGGCAAAAATATCTTATATGACCAAAAAGATCTTAACAAAACAACTCTTGAGGGCATATCTCTGAAGGAGTGTAATTAGGGCTTGTCAGAGACTAAGGAAACATCCCCTCTTACAGGTGGCAACTCTTTACAGTAACCTATATCAGAGCTGCCTAAGGGAGTGTTTCCCGTCTCTGTTCTAAAACTCAACTTTATTTTTGAAGAATTAGGGTTATTACCAACGGAGGTTAGTCACATTAGTCTACTTGGTCTTAATTTCTGTTTCTAGAAATAGTAACTATTCGAAATCAGTTTTGACGTAACGTATTTGTGAGCCAATCTATATCAGGTTCAGGCTTTGTATTTTTGTTTACTCGTTTATTTGATTCTATCATGGACTACTATAACCAGGACGTGCACCGCCATGTAGCTGACTACGGTAGCGGAGGCCAGTTCACTGAGTTCAGTTAACCCCATCTGTCATAGTGCGAACATTGTCGTAATCTGTCGTTCGGTTTGAATCGGACATTGTTGTTTGTTTCGAGGTTTTAAGGCAGAACCCCGAACAAGTGTGGGGTTCTGTGAACAAGTGAAATCCCTCCCAGTATCTTCAATGTGCCTGCTTCATGTATGCCATCTCCAAAACCTGCATCTCGAAAGTGGAAGACCAACAACTAAGGTATTTTCTTCCGAAGGATAAGATTACTTCATTTGATGCTTTCAAAATTGGACGTAATCTGCAGAAGCAGTACAAGAACTTGATTATTTCAAGATCGAAAGAACGACTTGTGTGTTTGTTCATGACCGACAACTTCAGTGAGTGCAGCCTGTCTGTGATTTTCGAAAACAAGCCCACTTTGTGTTCCCACTGTTTAAGATACTTCATCCCAGCAATGCTTTGAGATCGTATACGCAGTCCGACGAAACTGTGCGCTTGGCAATGAACTATGTATGACATCCCGTTTGACAAAACGATCCAAAATGTTGTCACCCTTCAAGCTCATACGTCAGCCTATGTCGACACCGAGAAGGAGAAGTTGGTATTTTTGACGTCTGTTGGAACTTTTATCACAGAAGCAGTTTTCCATGAATGATTATTGTTTTGCTCTTCAATCATACCCAAAGTGTAATTATGAACAGCTCAGAGACTTTCTGGTGCTGCCATGCAAACGCAAGCTGCAGTACATCACTTCATCTATTGACAACGACCAGGGGCTGAGGGAAACATTTGACAAAGTCCAGACACTGCAACAGAAGAATGTGTTTCTCTTGGTAGATGAAGTACAGATTCGCCGAACTGTTTCAATTTCTGGTGGGTTGCTGAGTGGCATGGTCGAGAACAACCGAGACTGCAAGGCCACTTTTATTCGAATCACTAGGTAATTGCAGTGCCACAGCCAAGCATCCTCTTAACAACGAGCGTGTCTGGTTTCTCCTTTTTGACACAGTACATCTGCTAAACAACTGGAGCTATATCTGCTAAACAACTGCATCGGCAACAACTGGATCAGTGAGGAGGGCCAGAAGATCAGTCTTGACCATGAAACACGGCATCATTTGCAGACGTCAAGGAACTGTACGAGTCAAAGAAAGGCAGTATTCTGACGACTACTACACTCACTCAATTTGCTGTCAACCCCTCAGAGAAAGACTAGCAGAAGAATGCAGTACTTCAGACCTCTGTCAAGAAGGCCCGGTTGGCTGACTAATCACTACAATTTGGTAGGTTTTTGCTTCTATGTCTGTTTGTTTATATGCGTGAATGTTTGTATGTTTGGTTGTTTTCATTGGAAAAGGTTTAACTATAATCAACTTGTAAAGTCTAAAACTGCAGCAACTCGGCTTTCTATAAAGTGGCCACTAAGCTCATACAATAATACATGTTAAGTCCGGTTAAAATTGGTAGTTCAAAGCATTACAGTGCTTTAAACCATTTAAAATTCACTGTAAAATCTTATTATCCCTTCTATTGCTTGAAAGAAGTAATTTTTGATCAATTTGTCCGATAGAAAATGTTATGTTACCAAGAATTCAATGGCTTCCGCTACCGTAATCAGCTACATGGCGATGCACGTCCTGGTTATAGTTGTCCTTAGATCCTATATAATCTCTAGTGTGTGAGTTTTTTCCAAGCATCGAAATAGAGCCTCTACGATCAATTTTTGTACATTTTCAGGGCAGGGGCCACCTCCTAATATATTTTTCAAGAAAGCAGAGAATTTTAGAGAGGTTAGACTGTTAGTTAGGTTGGTGCGTTCACGCACATGTTCCATGGTTTCTACTCTACCGCATGAGCAATTGGGATCATTGGTCTGATTAACACGAAACAAGTGGGACCTCACACCTGTATGCCCAACCCGTAGTCTAGCCAAGGCAGTTTCTACACGACGGTTCCTATGGGAGGCCCAGGGCCAACTACCAGAATAGAATAGAATAGAATGAGGCTATAGGAACGAACCTTCTGGCCCATTCTTGGGTTGGATAATTACTTCGATAATTATTCGGTTGTTTACCCAAGTCCCATGCCGTATTTCTAGCCGCGTCAACCATGTCGGCAGCTGTCTTTAATTTGCACGAGTTCCTAGTTTGCTTCCCAGTTACCCTTATTTATTGTAGCCATGTTGAGTTCCAACGTGTCCTAAATGCTTTACATGCAAGATTTACAGTTTCCCCCTTAGAGTAGGGCGTCAGTGTGTGGTATTGCAGTAAATGCGCCGCTTTAGCAGCGCTGTCTACAGCCTCATTACCACACCTCTATGTCCTGGAATAAACTGCATCCTAATACAATGAGAGGAAGTAATGTTAATCAACTTTTTCTGTATATTGTAGACCAGAGGAATGTAGTATTTAGGTTTTGTGTTGCAAATTAAATACAGGGAGCTCAATAAATCTGTGAATATGACTTATTTATCAGAAGGGGCAGAATTCTCCGAGATCCAAGACAGAGCTTCATGTATTGCATGTAGTTCACATTCTATTACCTGTTTTTGTGAACGAAGTTTCCAATTTAGCGTGATTCCTTTTGAAGGGACCACAACCGCGGCTGAGGAGGAACAAGTAGGCTCGGTAATTCGCGACCCATCTGTGAATATAGCTATGTAATCTGCAAACTTTATATCCATTAGTTCATTTTAGTTTTGGATAACTGATTGGGAGGTTAATGAAGACACAGAAGAAGGTAAAAATTCAGTCAGAATACAATCATCCGTCTTGAACCAAGGAGGAAGTGACGAAATTACTGGAGCTGCATTTCCAAAGGGAGTTGGGAGGCCAACTTGGGGAAAGATAGCTCCCACACTCGCGATGAAGGTGGGTAATAGGGAAGAAGGACCAATTTGAGGGGTATCTAACCTTTGAACCAGCTCAGAAGTAGCTACATTGAGAGGCAGCTGGAGTAGTTTACAGTAGTATTTACATTCTATTTCTTCTCGGTGTAGAGCCAAAGGTGGAATGTCGGCCTCTATTTGAAGGGACTTAGACTTAGACTTGGATTTGAAGGCCAGCGTTTGGCTGGGGCCTTCGTAACGGCCTTCAACTCCCTCTAATACACAGGCATACAACAGGATGGCACCCCAGAGTTTTTCTCCTGTGAGCCAGGGTCCTCTAATGTAATTCCTCTAGGGAAAACCTGAGTCATTCAATGCAAATGAACCAGCCAAATGAGGGCATCACTGGAAGATCCAGCTTGTCATAAACAGCCCCACATGCTTAGCAGGTAGACACATTAAAGAAATGACTATTCAACATCACTGTCGCTTATTCCATGCATGCACTAAGAAATCTTTCATTGCATCCACAAAAGTCATGTTACATTCCTCATCCAGCCCTACAAGATATCTCATACCAGAGTCCTCTTCAACACACCTTGCATTCCACTTGTTTTCTCCATACTACTCATGAACCACATCTATACGGGAAGTGATAGTAGTTTTACGGCACCCAGTCCAGAACAGTTAAACCTTGATCTACCGGAGCCCGATGCAACAAATCTTGGATGCAACAGACAAAATCCGCTGGAGAAATATTACTAAACTTTATCTGAATTTTGGGTCTGAATGTTTAATCGTATCAAGACCGCTACTTGAATTTTTGTCTGTTTGGTGGTGCAGGTGTTTTGTTTTGTTTACAAATGTGGGTTCGACTGGTTGTGTTTCGCTACATCTCTCTTGTTTCCATTATATTTTTTTGCATTATTCAGTTGGTACGTTATTTAAACGTAATTACATACTTATTTATGTATATATATATATACATATATATATTTATATATATATATATTTATATATATATCTATATATATCTATATATATATATATATATATATATATATATATATATATATATATATCTGTATATATCTATATATCTATATATATATATCTGTATATATCTATATATATATGTATAGTGTGTAAATTTTTGTACGTACACATATTTTTTGTTTTGTTTTTTAAATTTCGCACTCCCAAAAATATCCTCGCTGTAACAGACTATTAGCTTAAACGGACACCCTCTTCCGCTATTAGTCCGTTAAATCGAGGTTCAACTCTACATTGAGTCTTCTTGTTGTGGAGCATATCGGCAGGCTGTATTATTTAGCATCGTGTTCCCGCTCTCAGTCTGTTGTCTTTCCCACTCAATGAAATATGTAAATATTGTATTATATGACCATACATTTAGGCTCAGCGTCAAACGTAGTAAAGCTTTGGACTTGAAAATTTTGTTTCATGTTGTAGCTCGCGACTCAGTTGAATGACATTCAGTCTGCTTCTCTTGTGTTAATACCTAGTTTATTCTTAGTGTTTACTACTCTCATGACCGTTTTTATATTGAATCTTGGGTCGTAACTTTTCTGTCATTTGTATTTGGTCTTTTTTTCATCAATAATATTGTAATATCAAATTTCCTCCATGAGGTAAACTTTACTCTCCGTTTCGATAATGGTGCTAACATAAAACATGTTCATGTATCATTGTTACCTTCAAGTGTTGGTAAAACGTCCTGATAAGAATCCGTTCTTTTAAAGCCTACGTTTGAGATTGTCTATTGTTTTATATATGATTCAGGAAGGGCCTAATCCTTTCCAGACTCCAATACGACTAATCGTAACCGAAAATGACATGGACCATATGACCTTCAAATGTGACTAGGATGGGCTATATGTTGTATAATCATATTAACAGTGGAAATTTCCATAAGCCTAATCAAAATAGTTTAGCCCTAAGTTGATAGAGTAATAAGTATCTCACTCTCATTGCAGGCTTGAGGTTAGTTTGATCTTTGAGGTTTTACGATGGTTGTTTTTTCAATCTCCAATGGGCTATAAAAAAGGCAAATGTACATAATATAATTTTGTTACCAAAGTACTGCAAGATGTTATTTATTTCTCCACATAATCGTCAAAACGGATGCAGCCCGATTGTCCTAGGTACAGGCAATTGAACATGGCCACTACGATCGATGTTCTGCGTGATGTGAGGTACGAAATGTAATCAGTTTTATGCTAGCAGAAGGACGTAGTAAAGCTAAAATCTGTCGCAGAATGAACAAAGGGTACGGTGACAACTTTATGAGTAAGGTTAGTGTACGGGAATGGAGTAGAAAGTTTTAAAAAAAGCGAACCGACGTCTATGAAAAAGGTGGACGTCACTTCGCCTTCTTTAAATTTTCTACACCATCATCGTGCCCCACCGTTGGTAATAAAATGTAACAGAAATGAGAAGAAATTAGCATTGTCTGGAAATATGTAGGTTGGAAGAGGCTAGCATCAACGATGTTATTTTGGTGACGAGGGGTCTACTCGTTTTGTAGTTTGATCTGAAAAATGCAAAAATTGAAAAATTACCATTAAGAGACGCTTAAGGTTGAAATTCACCAATCAAAAGAAATTAGAAAGTTAATAGAACATATAAATAATGGAAACTTGATGACTTCTGCGCCGTCCTTATAATGTAAGAACACCTGAGTTCTACTCGCCAGATAGCTCTGAAAAGGAAAAGTTAAGATATAATGCTCAGATCCACTTAGTCTAGAGCTTCCCCCTGGCTTAGCTGGGCAAACCGCTGCGAAGTAGTTGGATCTCTTTGCAGTAGCTTACACTTTAGCAGCATATGACGTTCCGGGTATAACACCTACTGCTTATTACGCTTTGCTTGTCAATAGCTAAGTTTCTGCTCCGTTTGCATGGCGAGTATTTCTTCTTCCTATTTATAATGTAAGCTTTCTCGAGAGGCAGTAAGTTACCGTTTGTCGTAATTAGTGCGTTTGGGAGGTGTATCACTAGACAGCTTGAGATGGTCCTGGACACAGGCTGCACACAGTACTCTTTAAAAGTGGCACATTTTAATTCCATGTTTTGACATCTAACACTTGAAGCAGTGACGTGGTTCTGATATGTATAGTCGCATATCACACCTTGTCCCTCTTATTTCTATGAAATGGGCAAGGAGGCACTGGTTGAATGTTAGAACACTATATATTGGGGAGGATACCAGGGTGCTATTTTTCATCTTTTTTTAATAAAAAATATGCAGACATAAAAATGGCATGAGTTTGATATTGATTACTTGCTTCTAATACAGTAGTTCTCAAACTTTTGCACTTTGGGCGCATTTCCAATTGTGCAAACAATTGAAGGCGCATCATATACAAAAATGCTGCAAATAAGTTATAAATAAGTCAAATTCCCAACAAAAAATACCGCAATTAATGATAAAGAACTAAACACACCTGAAGTTTGTTTATTCCTACATTCATGAGAAACATGAGTGATGAATCCTGGCGATTTTTTCAATGTTATGGCGCATCACAGGCAAACTAGAGGCAAACTCTCATTTTCTCGTCAATGCATTTTAGGATTCTTCTCTTTTTACACTTAATTGTGGTAAGGGTGGAAAATCCAAGTTCACGTAAATACAGTGGGGGGGGGGGCAAAATAATACAACACGCTGATTGAATTGCCAGCTTGCACATTTATAGATCACGTACAATTACGAAAAATAGTATGAAAAGGTCAATAATATATCTAAAATTCACAAATATTTAATAAAAAAATATGTAGTAATATGTATAATAAATACCTGAACAAAAGTTTGCAATACCCGACTTTTTTCCCAATATTATACATGAAAGTTATTGTAGGATTATTCCGGAATGTTCTAATACATTCTACTATTTGGTAACCGAACTTTCTTCAGCATTCATCTCCAATAACGTGTCATTGGTACAACAGCTCTTGTTCTGAAAGGTTGTAAGCATGGGTAAGAATAAGGACATCAGCTAAGATCTTTGCGAAAGTGTTGTGGAGCTCCATAATGAAAGGTTGGGATATCGGAAGATAAGTGCGCAACTGTGTGCTCCTATAGCTTCGGTTGGAACCATAATACGTAAGTAGAAATGCTGGAATACGACTCAGCAAGCCTCGAACTGCTCGTCCACGGAAGATTAACGACCGTGCTGCTCGCAAATTGGTCAGAATAGTAGTGCAGAGGCCTCAAACTACTCGTGAAGAGTTGAAGGATTATCTCAAGGCATCTGAGATCGAAGCCAGTAAACACACGATCAACAGGGCACTACGCCGTGAAGGTCTTCGCTCCCGCACCCTTCGTACGACACCTCTTCTCCAGAAACGTCACGTCAAGGCCAGGCTGAAGTATGCCAACGACCATTTGAACAAGCCAGCAGCATTTTGGAACTTAGTACTGTGGTTAGATGAAACCAAAATCGAACTATTTGGGAGAAACAGCACAAACCATGTTTGGAGGCAACAAAACGAAGAGTATTAACCAAAGTGCACCATACCCACTGTTAAGTTTGGAGGTGGCTCAATCATGGTGTGGGGATGTTTCGGCTCATCAGGGGTAGGTAAACTTCACCTCATTGAAGAAACCATGAATGGCAAGAAATATCGTGAATATTGGAAGAGCAACTCCTACCTTCAGCTCGTTTGTTAAAATTGAAACGTGGATGAAAATTTCAACAAGATAACGATCCAATGCATACTGCAAACGAAACCAAGTAATGGTTGAGAATGAAGAAGATAGACATTTTAGAATGGCCAAGTCAATCCCCGGGCATTAATCCGATCGAAAACTTGGGGAGGGAATTGAAATTGAAGATTCAGAAGAGAGGTCCCAATAACATCACTAAACTCAAAGAAATTCGCGTTGAAGAATGGAATAAGATTACGCCCGAAACTTGTAAAAGGCTGGTGGTGAACTACTATAAACGTCTCGAAGCTATAATTAAAAATAAGGGCTATGCAACGAAGTATTAATGTATGTAGATCTTGAAAAGTGTTGTAAACTTTTGTTCACGTATTTATTACACATGTTCTTACATATTTTTTCTAATAAATATGTGTGGGTTTTAGGTATATTATTAACCTTTTTATACTACTGTTTATATATAGTCCAATTTTCGTAATTGTACGTGGTCTATAAATGTGCAATCCGGCGATTTAATCAACGTGTTGTATTATTTTGCCCCACACTGTATAAGGTTGAAAACTGTAGCATAGCGGTCTGCGCTTTTTTAGATATCGACTCATATTCTTATTTTTTATGGAAATCCAAAATGCTTCAAGTGATAATTCTTTGTGTTTTATCATCAATCCACGATCAGTTGACACATCTGCCTGTTATTTTTCTTTTGTTAACGCTAACCTAAAATCATTTGAAATTCCGCAGAGGAATTTGTAATTTCTTTTTGTGACATTATGCTGTCAAGTGATGGAAAATTAAAAAAATTCCCTTTAAATTTGTTAAATGATCAACTATCATAGGAAGCACTTCATTTCTGCAAGTATTACTTGCGGATGGAAATATTTCCAGATTACCTTCGATAGCTTGTCTCTTCCAAATCTGTAGTTTTCTCTGAAACGTTTTATTTCGTGAGTGGATGTGAGAATATTTTCGTCGTTCTTTTGCATGCTAGGGTTAAAAATTTTGAGATGCTGAAACATATCTGTCAAATATTGCAACTTGATATTCCATAATTTACATTGAAAGAGGTCACCAAAATGTGATTGTTTCATATTTTCAAAGAACGCAAGAAGTTCTTGCTGTAACTTGATTACATGGGTAAGTACTTTCCTTCTTGATAGCCACCTTACATCGGTGCGTAAAAGCAGCCGTCTGTGTTGAGAAAAAATATCGATGCAAAACTGTTTGAATAACCACAATTTAACAGGTCTTGTTCCAATAAAGTTTAATATCTGAACAACTTTATCCATGACTTCTCTGAACTTCTCTCTTAATGTTGTTGCTATTGAGGCTTCTCTGTGGAAAAAGCTGTGGGTTAGAATAACATTATCGTTTTGTTTCTAAGCAAACGATATAAGGACCTTGACACAGCTTACCACGGAATCATAATGAATGTTGGAAACGTGCTCACCTTTTGTAGCCACACTAGATTCTTTGCAGATAAGGAATTGATTTAATCTTTGATCTTCATTAAGTGAAACAAATTAATTTTGAGAGTTGCGCTTTATTTGTAATGTGTGTTAACTCATGAACTTGCCATGCACGATCTGAACACTGGAGTCTATGGCCACATACATTTTTCTCAGTTTCAGAAGATATTTCTAAAATTCGCTTGTAAACTTCATTGTTGGACAAAATTATCTCGCTTATTTTCACTATAACTTCATTTCCCAGCATCGTCATGACACTCTTTTGCAAGCAGGCAAAATAAGTGACTCACCTAAATTTTGAGCTCTCATATTTTGTGCGATCAGTTCTAAGACTTGGTGGGAAGCAACTTAAGTTTTCTCACCAGCAGGCAATATTTTTTTGAAATAATTTGCAGCTTTTGCTAGGTTTTTGATATTCCTTTATGATAATTTGTTGTTTTACTTTGTAAATGAGAGCGCTTGCTTTTAAAACGTTTAGTAAGCTTGCTAGGAAGTATTGATTCATTTGTCCTTCTTATTCCACAAACTAAAAATGCGACTTTTTTCAGATTTGTTATAAGGTTTTCCTCGCTTTAGGTTTCTAGCATAATGAGTTAGTGGAAAATCCGAGAATGTTTGATGAGTATATATTACATTACAATGGCACAAGAATACATTTAAATAATTGATTTTATTATATTCCCATGAGTTTTCGAACAGGAAATTTAGTGAGAAAAAGAAATTCCAAACTTTATAACCAGTCAATCGCCGTAAAGCATCGGTAGAGGTACATACAGTGTAAGGAAACAAATATTCATATGGGCTAAAATTCTTTATTCATGAAATTTTTGATAAATGAGAATAGAATATACCGATACCATATTTGCACACACATGAATGAACTAAGAATATTCAAAAGAAATGAATAAATTACGATGAATCTGTATACTACTACTGTAAATATTTAGCGGCGAAGAAAGTATTTGCACAGAACAAATTTCTGATTTTAGATGACACAAAGTTGTCAAAACATGCTTAGTTGTTTGGATGAGATTTGTGTTACTAGAACTTTCTTGTTTATTCCAATAATTGTTATCAACAGTTTTTTTGAGATATCAAAATACTAGCTGATTTGTTCAACACTAAGAAATCATACTGTGGTGTAGTAACGGTAAAAGGTGCAGAACTCACAAATTCTGAGAAAACCTTGGTTACTGAACAGTGGAAAGTAGGCAATAGTTGCAGGAGAACATTAGAGAAAAATTCTGATCTAATTTAATGTTTCTAAAATTTAGATTTAATAACAAAAAAGTCTGATCATCAAAATAAAACTTCTTATTGGCCTGCATTCTAAAAATTAAAAATGAAAGATGAGGAAAAACTTTTATTCAGTTGTACGTATAACATGCAATGTTTTTACAGTCTTAATAATGCCAATATTTTCAGACCAACGAACATGCTTCTAGCGAATGGTCGCAACCGTCTTGTGACGTGAGGTAGAGGCTCATAGGAACATGTGCGATGATCTGCAAGTTGGAAGAAATGTCATTTAACACGTTGACTCCGATTGCCTGGCCGGTGTAAATCATCACTTTGTACATATTATTACTAGAAGGCACTGTAAAATTTACAGAACCTAACCTAAGTGGCCCACATACGTACCACTTCGGAGTCAACGTGTTAAACTCCGTCAATCTTTCACCCTACCTGGTACATGCGTCAACAAGCAAAGAAAATGATAGAGCTGCTTACAGATTTGAACCTACGAACCTTGGGTCATGACTACACGAGTGCAATCCGCTTAACCACTCGGCTACAGTGAAAGAAAATGGCTCAAGAATTTTACCGCATTACTAAACTGGAACAATGAAGTGGGAGTGATTTCTGTGTGTTCCTAAGATCTTACTTATCTCCATTACTCATCAATTTTATTTCATTATGAACGTTTTCTATCGTTATGTAAAGGTTTAGATCCTACTTCTCTGTGATTTACAGTTTAAAGCAAAGGTAGGAATAAATAAAATGAAATTAGAAGCAACTATAGAGCTAGAGATCTGATCCTTGCCATCAAATTGTCTTGACTTCACCTGAGTTACCTTACGGCAGAGCATGCAGTGTTGCTGTAATATGGCCTTACCTCATATACTTTTTTGTCACATCGAAACTCATGGGCGTTGAGCATACGTGTTCTGGGTAGGTGGCAAATCGACTTCAAAAATATTGAAAAATTTTCAACATTGATAGGCACCGTATCTCATTACAATTCAAAAATGCATTTTTCTTAGGCTAAAGTCCATTCATGTGAAACAAGTTGTTTCTATGTATTTATCACCCTAAGAATATTAAAATTGCATACACAGTAATACTGATGCTGTCAGGAATGAATTCGGAGAGTCATGCACAATTTTTTAAGCCGTATACCAGCTTTCACAATTTTCTATTAACATTTGAAGACTTTGCAGCCTACTTAAAATGTTTCGATTCAACTGGTCAATGCTATTTAACACGTTGCCTCCGATTGCCTGATCGGTGTAAATCTTCACTTTGTACGCATAGTCGTTAGAAGGATCTAAAAAAATTGCAGAACCTAACTTAAGAGGTCCACACACGTGCCACTTCGGAGTCAACGTGTTAAACGATTTATGCGTACTGTAAATTTAGATAATAATCAAATTATTTTAAACTAAAAGTTGTGAGCTTGTTTTCTTGTTCGGTTATTTTCAACAAAAATCGTTTTCTGCTTGAAAACGAAAATTATATATGTATTGAAAACGTTATAATGAAAATTTTAGCTTGTATAAACAATATGACGAATTAACTCATTGTCGATACCGTCGTGCGGTCGACGTGCAGGGTTCGAGAAAAGGACTGTCTTCTGTGCAGCTACCTTTTCGGGGGGCACTTGCTTTTCTGCCCTTCCTGAGGTTCGTGTGTCGGTACCGCCTGCGCCGTATTTAGTCCGTTAGAGCAACAGAAGGATTTCTGTTATGTGCTCAGCTACGGCGGTACCGTTAGGAGGGCGTATGACTGTCTGCGCCGTAATTAGTCCGTTAGAGCAACAGAAGGATTTCTGTTATGTGCTCAACTACGACAGT